>JAXIVJ010001156.1:5000-150646 GCA_036785665.1 Chirona hameri
TTCGGCATCGGTTCTGTCGTCCGATGTTGCGACGCGTCCGTAGCAGGTTTTGCTGCGCGCTTTCACTGCCCGCCTGACCGGACCGGGACCGGGGCCGGCCCGACCCGGCCGACCTGCCCCCGGTCTGGGACCAGGGTCCGGTCCGCTGCGGCGGCGCGGGCCGCGCGGTGGCCGGCCGGCGTCTGGCGGCGGGGAGTGATACTGTGCCGCATAGCACGTGACGGTAACACCGCTAGCATCGTTACTGGCGGTGGTAACATTCGCTAATGTTCGTCTTGCCAATGGCGCGGCCATTTCCTGAAAGTTGGAAGGGGCATAGGCATTTTTAATTCGACTCTTTTCATGCAACGCCCATTGCATAGGCTTAATGTTATAATCCGATAATGTTGGGGAGACGTGTCCCCCCGCTTTCGATGTCCATGCTTGTTACTTTATTGAGGAGATGGTCGAGACTTAAGAGTACCGGGTCGATTTTTTACCAGGCTGATGAAGAACGCTGGCGTGCCAGGAAGCTTCTTGCTTTAACGAAAGGGAAACTGTTCTTGAAAAAAGTATTCGCGAGAGTAAGCATGTCCCAGTTCAAGTATTCGCTTTTTAATATACCGAAGTGGCAGCAAAAGACAAAAGGTGATCTTCTCTGTCATATGTTGATTTAATGTCATACAGTGCAGAATAGCATATCTGAATGTCGTGAATGGTCCTTTATATCATTTCCGTGGTTGGGTGTCTCTAGAATCCAGCATTTCTGAAGTCATGCTTTTACTACCCACGAAGACCCAGTGGGTAACGGATGCCCGTCATTCGTGGGTATAAGTACCTACGTGGGCATGCCAAAAGTGGCAGGTCTGTTGCACACCCCGATACTGCGCACTGCTCAGTCAATATTGCGAAAAAGTGACTATTTAGCAATGCAGTCGTCCAGCATGCCAATTGATAGGTCTAAGCACATGTTTCAAGAGGGATTCCGTGGATAGTATTTGGCTGGTTATGGTGCTGGTAAAAGATAAATGGCTAAGTGCGTTAGAATGTGCCTACCATATGTCTCGTACATGTACCCTCGTACTCTTGCACCTAATGTACCCTCGTATATGTGTTAAACTTAAAGGGAAATGATGACCTTTTGATTTTGTTAGCTATCATTTTTTTGGCTACCGTTATGGTATTAAAATGATGTGATCTAAATTTAAGAATTAAATAAATGATTCCCTAATTCAAAGTTGGAAGTTTGGGAAAATGAATGATCGGTATTTCCCTCCACTATTGGAAAGCGTCACATCTGACGCTTTTGTATCAATATGTTCAGCGTTGTTGAATGGGCACTTCGAAACAAATCGCCGACACTAAATAGGTCGCCGTCGACGTGCAGTGATGAGCTTCCGATTGCATTGCCAGTTTGTTCAATGGTTGTTAATTGCAAAGGATGGGCAGGTATATAATCACAACAAGCAGAACGCAAAATATATTTTCCACACCATTACGTAAAAAACAATACGGGAAAAGCCCGGAGTTTGATGGAAACCGAAAAGCACTTGGTCGGTAAAAGTGTGGAACGCTTATCAAGATTAGCTTGAAATACCTCTCGGAAGGAATTTTTATATGCAAAATGCGATGAATTTATATCATATTTTGGCCTCGTCTGTCGATTTCAAGTGCTAACTCCATTTGTGTGGGAAAATGTAATTATTTCCCTTTAAATACATTCAACAGTTTGCTTGAAATTTCATTACATTCTTTTATTTTCCAATTTGCATAAGGTGGCGTTAATATGCCTATATCATGGTATGTATATTAAATTGCCATCATCATGATGTTGTGGTCTGATAATAATATGTATCACATCTCAAATTTTAGAAAGCAAATGCCTTTACGTCCCACGGTTGTGATATAATTTAATATAACAATAGTATTCAATATCATGCGATTTCTGATTGGGTAGCGACCAACAACTGTGGTCTGAGTAAGGTGGCACATTAGTACGCCACTATCTCGTCCTCACCTCAGGAATGACTCGTCCAACAACCACAATATACGCAGCCAACACGGACGAATTTTTGCCGCCAGTGCGCCGACCGCCGTTGCAAAACGCACGGTCCGGCCTGGAGCGGTCATGTGAATACCTCTGCCCCGCAGGGCCCTCCGTCGTCTTATGCAACGGCTCTGCAATGACGAAAGATAGCGGCTCATTTTTGGTCACGCGCTAAGCCGCGGCAGGGTGCGGCGAGCCAGGCGGAGGTCTGCCTCAGGCAATCCTTCGACACCCCCTCCTCCCCTCCCCAGACCCTCCCCAGACCGTGCATCACACCCCAGCCAGTCATGAGTCAGGCCCGCATCGGATTACCGCGCATGGCTCGCACAGATGTCTGGTGTGGCGGTACGGTACGGTACCCCAGCATCTGGTGTGGCGGTATACCGTACCACAGCATTAGCGTCTGCGGCGGCGGCAGCAGCAGCAGCAGCTTCGACGGCAGCAGCGGTGAGGAACAGTAGTAGCAACAAAAGCGGCGGCAGCTACAGCAGCAACAGTAGCAGCGGTGGCGGAAGTGGCAACAACAGCGACAACAACAACAGCAACAGAAGCAACAGCAGCTGCGGCGGCGGCGGCGGCGGCGGCGGCAGCAGCAGCGGTGGCGCCAGCAACAGCAGCGGCAGCAATAGCGGCGGCGGCAGCAGCGGCGGCGGCAGCAGCGGCGGCGGTGGTGACAACGACGGCTGATCGTTTCGCCATAAACAGGTCGAATCAACAGGCTCTGACGGCAGCAGCCGGCATCCCGGCACGGCCGGTGCCATGCACTGTTCGACCCCGTCCCGACCCGGCCCGGCCAGGCACGACCCGGCCCGACCCGGTCCGGTCCGGCCAGGCCCGGCGCCTGGTCACACCGGCCCACCACGGGGGTTGGCCAACTCTCCGTCCTTGTGACGCTGGCGATGGCGGCGTCTTATCCAGCTGCTGGTCTGCTCTGCCGCTGCCGGCTGCAGTCCGCCGGCACTCGATCGAGGCGCGGGGAACCGGACATGTGAAGGGATAGGTGTCCGCTGTAGAGTAACATGTGTTTCGCTAGGTATTTCAGAGCAGTTAGCCTTCACGTGGTTCAGGTCTCTCTCACATTCGTTTTGTGATGGCGCCAGGGCTCCAGAGCTCTTTGTTCATGAGCTTACACTGTAAGCTAGTTCAGTTTTGTTGTAGATGTTCATTTAAGCATTTTATAGTCATTATATAACCGAGAAGAAGAAAAAAGCATGCGCTGTCTACAACAGCAGACTTCGATGCAGATTTGGCTTCACTTCGATTACAAACACAATGCAGAAGCCTTCGATTGTGTACCAAATGCAAGCTAACAAAAACATGCTCTAACAAGTATCAGTCATTGCAATACCCTCACAGTGTTGCCCAATGTCAACCTTGGCCTATTTTGATGTATCCCATCAGAGTGGGGAAAAATAATCGGAAGACAATAAAAATGTGTTGTCTGCAGTCGGAGTGGGAGTCGGAGTCAGTGATTTCGGCCGGAGTCGGAGTTGGAGTCGTTCAAATTTTGCCGACTCCGACTCCAGCTGGCAGTCTTGGGCAGCACATGGACAAATTATTTTTGCAGGTGTATATTAGTGAACCACCGGTGACGATGACAAGAATGTCATACCTCTTCCCCTTTGTTTGCTTCCATTTTCTTGCAATTCAGTGATTTTCAAACATGAGGTATGTATCACGATGGGTGAAATAGAACCTAGGGTGTGTCGGATGCAGATCCAAAATGCCACCCAAGAAATTAAGAAACGATCACGAGAAATAATTGTATAAAAATAATCCGGTTTAAATAAACGTGTAGCTTCTTTGGGCGAGCTAAACATTGCCCCGTTCATTAGCTATACACATTATTGCTTAATATTAATGTGGAAGGCAGCGAAGACCTGACAAAGTCTTCTTTTGACTTTTGGGATTTTAGAGTCAGAGTTATGGTCATGCATTGTTCATCCATTTCATTTAACAACTGTACAGGGTGCGGTAGTAAAGTGAATGACTGTATTTCCATTAAATGAGATCCAATTTAGAAACGTGAACATTTTGTTGCAGGTGGTCACTTCATGTGCCCGTTGACAATAACTTCAGCTAATTGACCCGGCAGTCGCTGGGCTTCCAGGCCACCTTCGAGTCGCTGGGGGGTGGGGGGGGGGGGGGGGGGTTCGCCCCCTCCCTTGGTTCCTCGTAAATATAGCAACGTGGTACTTTGGGTGCATCTAATTCAAAATCGTAGAAAGAAGAGAAACATGTTTACATGTTTTTCTGAGTTCGAAGATTTCCACCGGGCCGTCGCTCAGAAAGTGGGAGGAGCGTGTGTGTGTGTGTGTGTGTGTGTGTGTGTGTGTGTGTGTGTGTGTGTGTGTGTGTGTGTGTGTGTGTGTGTGTGTGTGTGTGTGTGTGTGTGTGTGTGTGTGTGTGTGACTGTGTGTGTGTGTGTGTGTGTGTGTGTGTGTGTGTGTGTGTGTGTGTGTGTGTGTGTGTGTGTGTGTGTGTGTGTGTGTGTGTGTGTGTGTGTGTGTGTGTGTGTGTGTGTGTGTGTGTGTGTGTGTGTGTGTGTGTGTGTGTGTGTGTGTGTGTGTGTGTGTGTGTGTGTGTGTGTGTGTGTGTGTGTGTGTGTGTGTGTGTGTGTGTGTGTGTGTGTGTGTGTGTGTGTGTGTGTGTGTGTGTGTGTGTGTGTGTGTGTGTGTGTGTGTGTGTGTGTGTGTGTGTGTGTGTGTGTGTGTGTGTGTGTGTGTGTGTGTGTGTGTGTGTGTGTGTGTGTGTGTGTGTGTGTGTGTGTGTGTGTGTGTGTGTGTGTGTGTGTGTGTGTGTGTGTGTGTGTGTGTGTGTGTGTGTGTGTGTGTGTGTGTGTGTGTGTGTGTGTGTGTGTGTGTGTGTGTGTGTGTGTGTGTGTGTGTGTGTGTGTGTGTGTGTGTGTGTGTGTGTGTGTGTGTGTGTGTGTGTGTGTGTGTGTGTGTGTGTGTGTGTGTGTGTGTGTGTGTGTGTGTGTGTGTGTGTGTGTGTGTGTGTGTGTGTGTGTGTGTGTGTGTGTGTGTGTGTGTGTGTGTGTGTGTGTGTGTGTGTGTGTGTGTGTGTGTGTGTGTGTGTGTGTGTGTGTGTGTGTGTGTGTGTGTGTGTGTGTGTGTGTGTGTGTGTGTGTGTGTGTGTGTGTGTGTGTTTGTGTGCGTGCGTGCGTGCGTGCGTGCGTGCGTGCGTGCGTGCGTGCGTGCGTGCGTGCGTGCGTGCGTGCGTGCGTGCGTGCGTGCGTGCGTGCGTGCGTGCGTGCGTGCGTGCGTGCGTGCGTGCGTGCGTGCGTGCGTGTGTGCGTGTGTGCGTGTGTGCGTGTGTGCGTGTGTGCGTGTGTGCGTGTGTGCGTGCGTGCGTGTGTGCGTGTGTGCGTGTGTGCGTGTGTGCGTGTGTGCGTGTGTGCGTGCGTGTGTGCGTGTGTGCGTGTGTGCGTGTGTGCGTGTGTGCGTGTGTGTGTGTGTGTGTCCAACGGAGCATATTGGTACGTGGAGCCCAAACAGCTGGGCCGATTTCGACGCGGGTGGCACCGTTCGATGCGGCAATTCGGCGCGCAGATGATGATACCATTTTGGGGTCAATCGATGGCACGTGCCATGTGCCAAGTGCCAAAAAGTTTGCGCAAACATTTTGTTTTCTTCGCCTTCTCAGGTCACACGGTTGTGACACAGGCTTGATACTCGCAGATCACGTGCGCGATACAGCGGCTCAAAATCCATTAATGGCTGCCGATACTGAGGGGGAAAAATAAACCCTCCAGGGGGTAAAACCAAATTACCATTTTGAAGGAGCGGGCCTCCGCCGTCAGCTGGTGCCGGCCGGCCGTGGATACTGTGTCGCACAGCTAGATACTGCGCCGCACAGCACTGAGAGCCGGCCGACACGCCACCCAGTGGCGGCTTGTGGTGACGTCACAGTCTGAGGTCACCGCAACGGCCAGTCAGCGGTGGCCTGGCCGGCTGGGGCTAAACTACGGAATTATCGTACGATTTTGACCCCAAGGCAATGCCCCGATCGCATTGCCGGCCTCTAGTTGAATACCTAGGGCACATCTGGCTAAAATTGTGTGTCATTTCCAGGTCAGTTCAGGCAAATGTCCTCTATGTGGCCTCAAGTTAGGATATCATTCTTAGTGTAACAAATCCCAAGGTATTGTGAAGCGTTTCCGTCGTTCATAGCTCCGGGATATTTAATCCTGACCCTATAATTGGCTTTGTGTCGTCACTGTGACCTGACCTGATCTGGAATTAACACTAAATTTTACCAACATAATGGCCTAGGTATTCATTTGAAAGTACCCAAAGTCTCAGGTCCCTATCCCTACGCGTTCGCGTTATATCGCCTGAAAACCAAAGGGGGGGGGGGCGAAAAAAGTCGCGCCGGTGTCGATTTCGGAGTCTGAGTCAGAGTCACCTGAAATCCGATCAACTCCGCAGCCCTGGTTGTCTGCATACTATACCTCAAGGTGATTGACATAGTCCTCAGTTAAATTTTCCTCAATATGTCATTAAGTTAGCAGATTATCTTAAGATTGCAGGGATTTATTTCTCTTCCGAGTTGGTTCGTTATTGTTCCCTTATATCTATCATTGTGTATCTTGGCTACTAATGAAACTTATCACGGGCTGAGACTTCCCCCTTTCCTTTGTTTATTGATTGATGATTGATTGATTGATTTATTTATTTATGTATTACTGATTTAGTGACCAGTTGAGATTTGATAGGATATAAGGTCATTCTTCAATCATTTAATCCAGTATAATTTTGAAGCGAATTGCAATCGACAAGCACCAAAGTGCAAGGAGTAAAACTATGCACAACTGTGATCTCACAATTTGCTATACAAATATGATGACTCTCGACCGGCCGGTTCGGCCACACACCTTGGGGCGTTTGGGATGTTTGGGGCGTTTGAGGCGTTTGGGGCGATTGGGGCGTTTGGGGTAGATGGGTATATAGCTCGTAAGAACACGGCTTTTCCCGGTGACTTTTGGTATGAATCGCAACTTTATGAATTAATGCATTTTTCTGGAAATTCCATTTTAATGATAACACCATAGTTTACTTAAAATTAACAATTTCATCTTAAACTAGCTCTGGTGATACAAGATGGCTGTGGCGGTTTGGGGCGTCTGGAGCGACTCCATCTTGCTCGAATCCCGGAAGTGCGGGGTTGGGGAAATGGTCATGTTTTGCAACGACATGGTTTTCAGAAATAATAGCTTATTTCAATGAAAACTAGATGAATTAGTCCATTCATATTTTCAGTCATATTCACTTTTGATAGCAAGGGTTAGTGATCATTAGCGATTTCGTTGTTATAATTTGTTGTAAGATGACGGGAATGCTGGCTCCGGCTCTGCGCTGGCTCCGCGCAGGCGCCGCCGACCGGTCACCATCGATGACGTGGCTCCGGCGCCATCCGGCCGGTCACCATGACAACCGGCAAGCCGGTCGCCTGACGTCACGTTGCGCATGCGCAGAGCCGTGGTCTGCGCCCAGCAATGCCGTCCGTTCGATCTAGAGCAGCCATTTTTGAGTTTTCAGTACCAGTGGCTGAAGAAAGCCCGCATGTTTCATGGGTGTATAAGTACCTTTTCTGAGGTCCTTTCAGCCTTTTATGAGATTCATCAATTAATCAATTAATCAAATCACGGACATTTGGTGTGATTCGTTGCTCAAATAAATGAGTAAGGATTGTTCCGGTTTTCGGAATCCAACGAAGTTACCGCTCTAAATTGGACGATCTCAACGGGACGGAGCGACGTTGAATTAAGGTATGCTTCTGACATTTGATTGCATTTGTCATCATAATATTATATTTCTTTGTCACAAATATCTTCAATTTTTCCCTGACTAACTGCCAATTGCGTATTTTATTTAATCAAAGCTGATTATCTAGTATACTTTTTAGCCTCTTTTTGTGGCGTTTTCGGTATATTTTGTAGAAGGAACTAACACAGCCCAAAATTGCCAGATTTGCTCAAGAATGTGAATATTCAAAGCAAACTAACGGGAAATATTGCATTGTAAGAGCATACATATACTTATACATTAATTAATAAAATTGCGATTGATACCAAAAGTCACCGGGGAAAACCGTGTTCTTACGAGCTATAGACCCATTTGCCCCAAACGCCCAATCGCCCCAAACGTAAAATCCTTCGTGAAAACGGCTAGTGATGGGTCTCTCGCGGCTGCCATTCGACGTCACTCTCTACTTAGTACGGGCTACAAGTAAAATAAAGCACACTCAATAGCAATAATGATGATAGGCTATGTTTCTTTTTCGTGAGCTACCAATTCATTTACGTGATAATATAAGTGATTATCGTTTATCTCAGCTTTTGCAATGTCATGTTCTAACGGACATGACAGGTACCGTTTTCTTGTGAGTAATTTGCGTGCGTTAGGATTATATCAAGCACGACTCAACCTCGCCGCCTTTTTTCGCTCAATGAAGATAAGACAAATCCCCGCGGATCCATCTCGAAACATCTGCATGGGATTCTATCCGATTGATTCACCACTTAATAACTTGGCAGGTGGTGGCGAGCACTTTTGCGCAATCCGGCCTTGCTCAGGAAGCGCAGACGCGTAGAAATAGGTCAGCCTGTGACACGTCCGGGATTACGTTGACCGCGGATCTAAACGTCGATGCTGGCTCCGATATGACTCAACGGAGACTCAGGGAGACTGAACGGAGAGACATTCCACATTGGAGGTCCGTGATGAGCCGCTCCGTCATTCATTATCGCTCGCTTCAGGGTCGCTGGGGCTTGCTTAACTTCCGCTCCTGGAACCGCGACGGTGTGGTCACTGCTGGAGATGGAGGAAGGGCCGAGTTCCTGGTCAGTCACTGCTGGAGATGGAGGGAGGGCCGAGTTCCTGGTCAGTCACTGCCGGAGATGGAGGGAGGGCCGAGTTCCTGGTCAGTCACTGCCGGAGATGGAGGGAGGGCCGAGTTCCTGGTCAGTCACTGCCGGAGATGGAGAGAGGGCCGAGTTCCTGGTCAGTCACTGCCGGAGATGGAGGGAGGGCCGAGTTCCACTGTGGCGTACCCTGCTTGGCAGCAGCGGATACGTCGGGGTGCTGACTTGAAAATATCCTGGTGGAAGTACCAAAGACTACGGGTCAGCCCTCAGTCAGATCTGGGGGCACCCCCGATCACATCTGGGGCAGACCCCGATTAGGATACAAGCAAAACCCGGCAAACTCCTGGTCACAGTTCGGCCAGACCCTTGTCAAACCTGGGTGATACCACGGTCAGACCCTAATCAGACCACAGTTAGATCTTAGTCGGACTCCGGTCAGATCCTGTCAAACCCCGGTCAAACCCTGGTAAACCCTTCCTCTTGTCAGCACTACCCAGAACAGCACCAACCAACCTGAGCCACCAACACCAGGCTCCACCACCAGCACCAGGCTCCACCACCAGCACCAGGTTCCACCACCAGCACCAGGCTCCACCACCAGCACCAGGTTCCACCACCAGCACCAGGCTCCACCACCAGCACCAGGCTCCACCGCCAGCACCAGGCTCCACCACCAGCGCCAGGCTCCATCACCAGCACCAGGCTCCACCACCAGCACCAGGCTCCACCACCAGCGCCAGGCTCCATCACCAGCACCAGGTTCCACCACCAGCACCAGGTTCCACCACCAGCACCAGGCTCCACCACCAGCACCAGGCTCCACCACCAGCACCAGGCTCCACCACCAGCACCAGGCTCCACCACCGGCACCAGGCTCCACCACCAGCACCAGGCTCCACCACCAGCACCAGGCTCCACCAGCAGCGCCAGGCTCCGCCACCAGCACCAGGCTCCACCACCAGCACCAGGCTCCACCACCAGCACCAGGCTCCAGCACCAGCACCAGGTTCCACCAGCAGAGCCAGCGCCCCTGGCCGACCGGGCCGCAGCCGGTGCCCACGGCTGTCGCAACACCCGTGTCGCGCTGGGTGACCTTGCAACTGACCGGTGGTGGGCTCCGAGAGTCGTGTGTGTCCGCGACCGGTCGCCGCCGCCGCTGGGGCGGTGCTGACTGCGGCAGCCACACTTGGCTGGGTGTGGCTGCCGAGTCTGTCCTCATCTGTCCCATGTCACTGGGATATACTGGGGGGACACTAGGTATGTCGCGTCACAATGGGTCGCATCGTGTCTGTTCCATTACAATGGGTCACCGTGTCTGTTTCGTCACACTGGGTCACCGGGTATGTGTCCCAGTACAATGGGTCACCGTGTCTGTTTCGTCACACTGGGTCACCGGGTCTGTCCCAGCACTAGATCTGTTATATCCCTCTACATCTAATCCTAGCGACACCTGCCAACACCCGCCAGCCGGAACGTTGAAATCATCGCCGATCATCGCGCGCTTACCACTTTCAATCTCTCTTTCCCCATCTGTTTCCGGGCGCAGCGAGGCGGCGCGGACGGCGGCGGCGGCGGCGACGGCGGCGGTGGTGCGTGTCTGTGGTGCGAGCGGTCTGCGTATGCCCCGCCTTCTGTCTGTCTATTTGTCTGTCTCCGGGTGACACATGTTCGCCTCTTACTCTCACCCCCTTCTCGCTCCAGCGGCCCGTCACACTCTGCTTATCGGTCCTCTGATGACGGGCCATTGTTCGGCAAAGCAGCGGCCGCAGCCACGTGCTGATGATCAGCAGGACTTTGTAATCTTAAAGCACAAATCTCACTTTCAAATGAAGAAGAAAAAAAAATAGGGAAATCAATGTGAGTTGGCACAGTCCCTAAAATAAGTCATACGAGGTCAAATTGTTCAGCAGGTGCGTGCTTTCCCAATGGCGTGAAAAGGATTGGGCGGTACAGCACTTCACCATGACAAGATCGAGATAGTTTGACTTGGACAATGGACACTGCTGAACACCGCACACGTTCTGAATGCATGACGATTGCAATATCCATAGACCATATTTGTGTTCGCTATGTCTGGTATAGCATTTATCTATCAGGTTTCACTTTAGGAAGTAAAAGTATAATTTGCCTAAATCAATCTCAAATCATGCTGGTCAAAGCATCCATTCCAGCGCTGGATTTGTGGTAACTGCGTTTTGCAACTTGAACAGAAGCCTTTAAGCACTGAATACAAAAATACATCCATGTTCGTGATTGGAGGAAGTCAACGCGTATGTGACGCCGCCGCGACAGAGCCGCGACGCCGCCGTGACACCGCCGTGACACCGCCGTGACACCGCCGTGACGCCGCCGTGACGCCGCCGTGACGGAGCGATGGCGTAACCATGACGTAAGCCGTCAGACTGAGCCACCCGCTCCGCTCCGCTGCACCGCTGTGCAGGCAGGTTCTGTTGTTCAATTTGTTCGTTTATCGACTTGTTTATAATTGCTGGTGCGTTGCTTCAGTTGGTGATTGAAGGGATTGGTTACACCATGGGTGTGGTGCTGTGTGTTTGCTTCAATAGACCGCGGGGTGTGTACGTGGTGAACAGTTGCTCAACAGGTGGTGCTTGGTGCATTATGGTGACTCAAGGCCTTGGCCTGGCTCCAAACCAGAATGAGACATTGATATTCAATGGGTAGATGAAAATACTTAGTGTTCCTGTAACGGGTTTTCGCTTCTGCATGGTTCTGCCATTTTATGCAACATTGCAACATTTTTTTGATTTTTTTTAAAAACTCTTTTTCTGGTTAATTTTGGGCCGCTGAATGGAATTACATAAATTGTGAGGCTCTCTGGCTTAATCTGCAACAATTAGAACTGCTTGCAACAATTGTCAACAATTTGCAACATTATTAAAATTTTGCTCACGGGGTTTTCTTGAGATCAGGAGTTGAAATATGGAATTTTCAGAATGTTATATCCCCGTGTTTTCGAGATAATACTAAATTTTGTGGTTAAAATGCAGAATCGAGCTCAACCTGTACATACATTTTTATTTTGGAGGCAGGTCAATCATCGGCGAGCACATAGGTCGCTGCACGGTTAGGGTGGGGGTGGTGAAATTTAGCGAGTTAATCGGGAATTGGTCCGGTGGAATAAGGTCCGGGTTTCCTTGTCCGTGAGCCGGCACCAATGGCCCTCTGGCTCCTCCTTACATAATTTCACCAACGGCTTGTCTCTCAGATTATCACACCGTGAGTTCTGTGATCGGTTCCATGTATATTCTGCATACCCAGTGCAACGCTACGCTGAGGACGAACTCCCACTGGAACTAACACATTCATACATCCTTTCACTCAGACTCTCCCCAGACATTCACTCAATCATCAATATCTTTCATACTTCGCAGTAAACTGCCAGGTTCGTCTTCCTGACCCCTCCCTCTTTTCCCATCCCCACCAGTGGTGCGTAGTGTTACACAGGGAACGCACCAGGGTAACAGCTGGTTCACTGAGCGAATTTCGTCTCCGATGTACTCAGCTCTTCACTATGGACAACTTTCCACTCTAACTATTAAATCCACCAAATGAAAATATGAATAACCTCACACATGCTTTTCTGTCTGGGTCCATTCCTGCCGCACACTGCTGCTGGGATCCACGACTTACTGCGGTTTCCGTGGTGCCCCAATCGCCAATCCACGCCACCTCAGCACCCTGACTCCTCCTACGGCATTTATCTGAGGTGGATGGCCATTCCGGCCCACACGTCGCCACCCCAGCACCCTGACTCCTCCTACGGCATTTATCTGGGGCGGATGGCCATTCCGGCCCGCACACGTCGCCACCCCAGCACCCTGACTCCTCCTACGGCATTTATCTGGGGCGGATGGCCATTCCGGCCCGCACACGTCACCACCTCAGCACCCTGACTCCTCCTACGGCATTTACCTGAGGCGGATGGCCATTCTGGCCCTCACACGTCGCCACCCCAGCACCCTGACTCCTCCTACGGCATTTATCTGGGGCGGATGGCCATTCTGGCCCGCACACGTCGCCACCCCAGCACCCTGACTCCTCTTACGGCATTTATCTGGGGCGGATGGCCATTCCGGCCCGCACACGTCACCACCTCAGCACCCTGACTCCTCCTACGGCATTTACCTGAGGCGGATGGCCATTCTGGCCCTCACACGTCGCCACCCCAGCACCCTGACTCCTCCTACGGCATTTATCTGGGGCGGATGGCCATTCCGGCCCGCACACGTCACCACCTCAGCACCCTGACTCCTCCTACAGCATTTACCTGAGGCGGATGGCCATTCTGGCCCTCACACGTCGCCACCCCAGCACCCTGACTTCTCCTACGGCATTTATCTGGGGCGGATGGCCATTCCGGCCCGCACACGTCACCACCTCAGCACCCTGACTCCTCCTACGGCATTTACCTGAGGCGGATGGCCATTCTGGCCCTCATACGTCGCCACCCCAGCACCCTGACTCCTCCTACGGCATTTATCTGGGGCGGATGGCCATTCCGGCCCGCACACGTCACCACCTCAGCACCCTGACTCCTCCTACGGCATTTACCTGAGGCGGATGGCCATTCTGGCCCTCACACGTCGCCACCCCAGCACCCTGACTTCTCCTACGGCATTTATCTGGGGCGGATGGCCATTCCGGCCCGTACACGTCACCACCTCAGCACCCTGACTCCTCCTACGGCATTTACCTGAGGCGGATGGTCATTCTGGCCCTCCTGGTTTCCCAGAACCTGGCGTTACCGGACTCTTTCGAGTGCCCGCCAGTATTTCGCGACTTATGGCGCGCGATCCAGCTCACTTCTTGGCATCGCGGAATGGACCCAAAAAACAAACAATCTCATCATCATCTAACTCCCATTCTCCTGGAAACACAACTTTCTCCTTCCGAACTAAATATTCCCACCGAAACCGGTCTATACATCTGAGACCTTTGCCATCTTTTGTTAAAAGGGTCTCCTCTTAGTTGAATTCCCATTCAACTCCACCCCCTTTCCCCCCCATCACCCGTTGTGCAGCAGACCGTGTCGGCAGGCATATTACGCACAGGGGCGCGGCTACGTATTGTCTAGGCCTCCTCACAATCTTGTCTATTATTTCCCACTGTCAGTTTACACCATGCTGTTATCGTCATACCTCCCTCGTGCGTTGTATCCTATTTGCCCCGGCTCCACGCGCACGGTTGTCTCTGGGCGTGCGTCTGCACGTTTGTATGTAGTGTACGTATAGTATGCATGCATGATTCCAAGTGTATGCCTGTATGCCTGTATGCCTGTATGCCTGTATGCCTGTATGCCTGTATGCCTGTATGCCTGTATGCCTGTATGCCTGTATGCATGTATGCCTGTATGCCTGTATGCCTGTGTGCCTGTGTGCCTGTGTGCCTGTGTGCCTGTGTGCCTGTGTGCCTGTGTGCCTGTGTGCTTGTGTGCTTGTATGCCTGTATGCCTGAATGCCTGTATGCCTGTTTGCCTGTATGTTTGTATGTATGTATGTATGTATGTATGTATGTATGTATGTATGTATGTATGTATGTATGTATGTATGTATGTATGTATGTATGTATGTATGTATGTATGTATGTATGTATGTGTGTGTGTGTGTGTGTGTGTGTGTGTGTGTGTGTGTGTGTGTGTGTGTGTGTGTGTGTGTGTGTGTGTGTGTGTGTGTGTGTGTGTGTGTGTGTGTGTGTGTGTGTGTGTGTGTGTGTGTGTGTGTGTGTGTGTGTGTGTGTGTGTGTGTGTGTGTGTGTGTGTGTGTGTGTGTGTGTGTGTGTGTGTGTGTGTGTGTGCGTGCGTGCGTGCGTGCGTGCGTGCGTGCGTGCGTGCGTGCGTGCGTGCGTGCGTGCGTGCGTGCGTGCGTGCGTGCGTGCGTGCGTGCGTGCGTGCGTGCGTGCGTGCGTGCGTGCGTGCGTGCGTGCGTGCGTGCGTGCGTGCGTGCGTGCGTGCGTGCGTGCGTGCGTGCGTGCGTGCGTGCGTGCGTGCGTGCGTGCGTGCGTGCGTGCGTGCGTGCGTGCGTGCGTGCGTGCGTGCGTGCGTGCGTGCGTGCGTGCGTGCGTGCGTGCGTGCGTGCGTGCGTGCGTGCGTGCGTGCGTGCGTGCGTGCGTGCGTGCGTGCGTGCGTGCGTGCGTGCGTGCGTGCGTGCGTGCGTGCGTGCGTGCGTGCGTGCGTGCGTGCGTGCGTGCGTGCGTGCGTGCGTGCGTGCGTGCGTGCGTGCGTGCGTGCGTGCGTGCGTGCGTGCGTGCGTGCGTGCGTGCGTGCGTGCGTGCGTGCGTGCGTGCGTGCGTGCGTGCGTGCGTGCGTGCGTGCGTGCGTGCGTGCGTGCGTGCGTGCGTGCGTGCGTGCGTGCGTGCGTGCGTGCGTGCGTGCGTGCGTGCGTGCGTGCGTGCGTGCGTGCGTGCGTGCGTGCGTGCGTGCGTGCGTGCGTGGGTGGGTGGGTGGGTGGGTGGGTGTGTGTGTGTGTGTGTGTGTGTGTGTGTGTGTGTGTGTGTGTGTGTGTGTGTGTGTGTGTGTGTGTGTGTGTGTGTGTGTGTGTGTGTGTGTGTGTGTGTGTGTGTGTGTGTGTGTGTGTGTGTGTGTGTGTGTGTGTGTGTGTGTGTGTGTGTGTGTGTGTGTGTGTGTGTGTGTGTGTGTGTGTGTGTGTGTGTGTGTGTGTGTGTGTGTGTGTGTGTGTGTGTGTGTGTGTGTGTGTGTGTGTGTGTGTGTGTGTGTGTGTGTGTGTGTGTGTGTGTGTATGTATGTATGTATGTATGTATGTATGTATGTATGTATGTATGTATGTATGTATGTATGTATGTATGTATGTATGTATGTATGTATGTATGTATGTATGTATGTATGTATGTATGTATGTATGTATGTATGTATGTATGTATGTATATATGTATTTATCTTATAACTGTTAGCGTGAAGAAGCGTCGCCGGCGTGATACCATTTGTAGTGTATTTGTGGAGTGTGTGTAGTTTATGCTGTGTAGTGTATATTGTGTAGTGTATATTGTGTAGTGTATATTGTGTAGTGTATATTGTGTAGGGTATATTGTGTAGTGTATATTGTGTAGTGTATATTGTGTAGTGTATTGTGTAGTGTGCATTGTGTAGTGTATTTTGTGACTATAGTGTACCACGGGTCGTGTTTCTGTAATTGGTAATCGGTACTCAGTACTCGGTACTCGATACTCAGTACTCAGTACTCAGTACTCAGTACTCGGCACTTGGTACTCGGTACTCGGCACTCGGCACTCGGCACCTGGTACTCGGTACTCGGCACTCGGTACTCGACACTCGGTACTCGGTACTCGTTACTCAGGAATGGGTACTCAGTAATCGGTACTCACTACTCGGTACTCGGTACTCGGTTACTCGGTTATCGGTACTCGGTACTTGGTACGCGGTACTCGGTACTCGGCACTCGGTACTCGGTACTCGGTACTCGGTACTTGGTACTCGGTACACGGTACTAGGTACTCGGTAATCGGTACACGTTACTCGGTACTCGGTACTCGGTACACGGTACTCGGTACTCGGTACACGGTACTCGGTACTCGGTACTCGGTACTCGGTACTCGGTACTCGGTACTTGGTACACGGTACTCGGTACTCGGTACTCGGTACTCGGTACTCGATACTCGGTACTGGGTACTCGGCACTCGGTACTCGGTACGGACACCTGGTACTTGGTGCTCAGTACTTTTCTGTATGTACAACAACTGTCCCACCTGAGCGAAATCCACGGATTTTCCCCTCGTTAGGCTAGCGTCTGACCGTCTGGCCGGACCCTCTCGTCCAGGGGAGGGGGTTCATGACGTCATGTGTTTTGGGATCGGGCGCGTGGGGTCAGTGTCCCAGCGGCCGGTAGCGGTGATCGGTGACGCTGGCCGTGTGGACACTTGTGCGAATTTTTCATGACAGCGATTTTATTCTGGCGTTAATTTTTAACAGCGAGATGAACAGGGACGAAATTGTACATGACCGTGATTTGTATCATACCGCCATATCTTTCCATAGAGCAAACAACCATCCCATAATTTCGCGCTTGTTAAGGAGACAGTTAACTGCGAGAATCGTAAACATTCCAACACAGCCTTCCTCACTTTCCTTTCCCTTGGGAAATATTTACTTTACTCAGTTAGCTTTGAACTTAATGAAAATAACGTTGCTTTACAAAATTAAATTAAAAGTCTTGCAATTATCGGCGGCTTAGGGCTGTGTGGAAACAATATTAGCACATACTCGACAATTCGTCAATAAGACCTGTTTATCAAAATCCTCACGACACAATCCCTAAATGATCTGTTTGTATATGCCGAAACGTTGAAATGATGACCCTGTCATCAACCGATCCTGACATCAAAGATTGCGTAAAAAGGCTTACAGATTAAATTGCAAATTAACCACAGTGAAGTTAATTTGACCGGATTTGAAAATGTCACCAATCAGACCAAATAATCAACCGAACCGGATAATTGAATGGCAAGGTTAAGAAAAAAATATCGGTCACCCTGTCTGCTGGCAATCGGGTTAGCCATTCCTGAAAATTTTCAGTACGGGTATTTCACATAATTATCACATCACTCGGGTTTTACCAGAGACAGTTGGCCTTCAATATATCAGTAAACATTGTTCACCAAAATAAACATTAAACCTCGGAACCTTGAATTGAGTATTTCATCACATCTAGCCGCAAAAATTGCATTACCCTGCCTTGGAAGCATTGAAGTCACATCATCGCTTGTCCCTACATATATATTTTTACGTTAACATTACTAATTATATTACGTGACTTCCCCTCAAGCTAGCGCTCCATCTCATTGATATTCCTTCCTCAATCCATCTTTCAGTCACATTCCGAATTAGAGTACTAGGTAATTCACACAAGGCTATATTTACAGAAAATTGTGCACCGATAGTTCAAGTTAATTGTCTCGTGAATACAATATCATTCGTCTTATAGGCAGCAGCTCGAATAGAGTCAACAAAATTCAGCCAGTCACATCAGTCACATCAGTTCGAACAGTCAACCAGTCAAATAAATCCCATCGGCGACCACCACCAGCATTGGCACTAGCTCCATAATCGGTTGCATTTAAAGCACGAGAGTTATAAAAGACGCAAACATAAACGTCCAAACCATATCAGAGTTTTGATTTACGTTAGAAGTTATAACTAGTCAGGCAATCAATATATGATAATTTTTCAACCATACACATACTCGCGTAGGCATAATTAAGAATATCGTGACTACATGACCAAACAAATGCCCAAATAGCAGGGGAGTTCAATGAGAGAAGAACAAAACGACGAAGAAGAAAAAAACCGGCCGAAACACTGTGCAAATTAAATTTGTATGGTGTTCAGATGCACAACAAATTAACTGACCATGGATTATAAGGAGGGTATAAGGATTGTACAGACTTTCCGACCTTACTTGATGTGAAATGCGGCTACTTTCTCCAGTATGAAATTTATAGAACTAAACAACAGCAAATCTTGAAGGCTGACTTGTGATGGTCCTTGACGCGGCTTCTCTGAGACTAAGGCTCGCGGCGAGGAGCCGCGGCCCCAGCCTGCTTCCGTCCCTACTCACTGCCCCATCTTGTCTCCTCTGAGACTGAGGCTCGCGGCGAGGAGCCGCGGCCCCAGCCTGCTTCCGTCCCTGCTCACTGCCGAACTCTGTTCCTCTGAAACTTACTTGGACTGTTTGGAGGCCTGGGCGCACTATCGGCAATTTGAAGATCGGTCCCGTCCTTGCTGCTCTGCTGTTCGATCTGCCGCCCCTTCACCCCTCTTGCAGGCCCTTTTATCAACTTTTTGCTTGAAAAATCAGGTCAGTTGCCAGATTGGCGCCTTGCTGCCGTGATTTTTTCTCCACTCGGTTTTAATTTTCGATTCCCTTTTGCTGTCCTGTCATTGGTCCTTCTCACCCGGCTGCAACGGCCTGTGGATGCCTGCGGCGGCCGGAACTGCTGTCTACAGCGGCCCAGAGGCGGAGCTTGCTGCCGTGATCTGGGTCAGGATCCTGCGCAGAGGCTTATGCCGAGCGCCGTACGTGACCCGGGCCGCTGGCCGGCGCTCACGCTTAATGGCGCCGCGCAGCTGCTGTTATGGTGTCCTTTAATGGGCCTGGTGCCTTAATAGCGACACCCTGGCGGTACACAGGTCGGAACGAGGGTATTTGTTGCCTGCGTGGGGGGCTTCAGCCGGCGTCTCCACTGTTGAAGTGTTTGGTGTGCACACGGCCGCCGTTCCTTCCATGTTCAATTTCAAAATTACACATAGCTTTTGCTTTTAGAATGTTTCTATTCTTCTGCTTATCTCTATACTTTCTTCTTTTTCCCTCTGTTTCTTTTGGACAATTTAAAATGTATCTCGCTACATTCCGACGCCGCGTCACTTGAGTGTATGCTGTGTGTCACTGGTCAGTTCGTGGTTACATTTGTAAAATATATTTATAAAATCTCACTCAGACTGAATTCGAACAGCTCGAATTCGAATTCGAACTTCCTAGCTGATCTGAACTATTGACTGATTTAGCTTATTGACTCATTTAGTGTCCTCAATCATATGCATTCACATTTTGAAGGAGTTATCCAACATGATAAAAACGTATTTTTGAGAATTTAGCGAGTGAAAACACGAGAATTGCATAAACCGTGAACCCTTTTATTACAACACGTCATATCAGCTTGAACCAAATTTAATTTGGCATGCAGTGACGGTAATGTTTATGCTACTGTGCCAAACATCTGACACTGGAAAACATCGTTTATCGCTCGGCTTATACAGCTTTACATGTGTTTTCCGTTGTGGTAATGCTACATCTTACTGCTCCTTTTCTTCTCTTGGATAGTGATGCATTGCTTAAAGGGAAATAATGACCTTTTGATTTTGTTAGCAACAATTTATTAGGCTACCGTTATGGTTTTACAATTATTTTATTTAAATTTAAGAATTAAATCAATTATTCCCAAATTCAAAGTTGTAAGTTTGGAAAAAAATACAAAACAAGTACCTTGTGTACTTCATGAAGGTCATTGACAAATTCGTCCTTCCTACCATTGTTTACATCGAGTGCGGCATTTTTGGAGGTTCTGTGACGTTTCCGATCAAACTGATCCGCGAAGCAATCCGTGTAGCATCCATGATACATGACTGACTATCAGTATAAGTCATGAATAACAACAACATGCAAACTATACCAACTCGAATAAAATAAGGGCGGAATGCTTTGAACCCCAGGCAAGCAAGTATTCGCAAAGCACTCGACACTGCGCCACAATAGCCAAAGGCGAGGGAAATGCATATTGGATACAATATTATTACGTCATAAGTTTCTGAAGTGTCAACTACTATGAAATACAGGGATAAAATACCTTTAATAATGATTAACAAGAACATTCAAACTTAAACAAAATAATTTGAATAAGTCTTTAATTAGCTTTCAACTCAAAATCAGATATATTTTTGCAATGCTACACAAGAATGGCACCAGTGACGTCATTAACGAAGCTTGCTACTGAACTTGGGTATACTAAACGGGAATATGGGATGATAGCTTTTGACGATACCCGCTTCTCAGCATATAATCAGGAACAACTCGCCACAAATGGTTAAGTGCGCCGAGAAGCATGACAATGACTTCGTAAACAAATCGCCGACGCTAAATAGGTCGCCGTCGATGTGCATCGATGAGCTTCCGATTTAATTGCCAGTATTGTGTTATTGTTTGTTAGTTTTTTGGGAAAAAAAAAATATTTTTCATGATAATATAAAGCATAGTGTTATATACAGCCACAGACAAATTATACAAAACTCCTAATGTTGAAAACAAATGAATCGATTTTCACAAATTGAGGGTCGCAACCACTAACTATGCCGCCGTTGATGTGCATCGATGAGCTTCCGATTTTATTGCCACTTTTTCCAATCGCTGTTAGTTTTAGAAGATCGCCGGGCATATAATCACAACAAGCAGAACGCACAATATATTTTCCACTCCATTGCGTAAAAAAGCAATACGGGAAAAGCCCGCAGTTTGATGAGGACCAAACATAGGCGTAGGAACAGGGGGGGCCGGGGGGGCCATGGCCCCCTCACTTTTCGGCCATTTTTGGGAGCTAACATCTTTATCTTTGCTTGGTGAGTAAAGTTCTTGATGGCAAAAGGTTCGCTAAGACGAGAACAGCCCAAATATGCACAGAAATATTTCATAGGGGGTTGGGGTACTCTCAAAACGAGATCACAGTTTCACTGCCCCCCCCCCCCCCCACACTTTTCGTGACGTTCCTACGTTCCTGGGACCAAAAGTATACTTGCAAGTACCGATCGTTAAAAGTGTGGAACGCTTTATAACTTGAAATATCTTTCGGTAGTAAAGTTTTCATGCAAAATGTGATGAATTTACAATATATTTTGGTCTCGTCTGGCGATTTCAAGTGCTAACTCCATTTTTTGTTTTTGTGGGAAAAGGTAATTATTTCCCTTTAAAGGAAATAGTTCACCTTCAACATGGGTTTTGAACTGAAATAGCAGTTGTGTAGCCCGTGTTGAGAAATCCTTATCTGGAACTTATCTTGACTGAAAAGACTCTCCAGCCGAAGATATTTGACTTTTTGGCGAAGGAATACGGCGCATATATGATGTACCGTACCGTCTGAAAGTGCCAGCACTGCCATGGAGCATGCGCAGACCAATAACGCACACCATAAAATCAATAATTTACAACCTTCTGTCCTGAATTGGCGCGATGTAGGACCATTTTTAAAAAGAAAAAAAGAAACTGTATTAAAAAATATAATAAAATCGTGTTCTGAAAAATTTCTTAAAGGGACACTCCCACCTTAACATTAGTTTTGAGTTGAGATAGCCATGTTGTTGGATTTGCATTGAAATTAAGTAGGGTAGCAGTTAAAACAACCTCATAGGTCTAATCAAAAATAAATTCGAGCTTGGTCTTGACAATTGTAACGAATAAACCCCACGTGTATTTGAATAGGGGTCTAAAGCCGATGACGTCACCTCTCTTTACCAAATGGTAATGATAGTCGACTTGTTTTAAGCATAGGCGTAGGAACAGGGGGGCAGGGGGCATCCCCCCCCACATTTTTTTATTTTAACATTACGCCTATGGGCGTTGCATGGGGAAAGAATCGACTTCAGAATGTCTCCTACCCCCTCCCCCCAACTTGAACATAGTTCCTACGCCCCTGGTTTTAAGGTTAGACTTGGAGATATTTGCGTGTTTCAAAGGGTTTGGTAATTGGTTTGTTTTGTATTCAAGGCGCCATAATTGTCTCGAAATAATTGTGCCATACTTTGGCAGCGTGAAGGATTTCCGTATAGCTCTCTAGAGCTCAATATGACGTCATCAACCCAAATATTAAAACTTAACTGTTTATGAAATTGAGCACTGTTTGCGAGAAACAAATGTCATAATCGTGTTCGGCAGCAATTACTTCATATTTTGCCCCACAAGCAGCGTACATTTGACAACTTTTGGGAAGGTGGGAGTGTCCCTTTAAGTCCGTCGTTATTGTGTGGAATAATTTATATATCCAAGCTACCATATGCATGACGTCATAATAATTGCCATGAAGTTTTTGTATGGCCATGAAGGACAAAAGAAAAACATGCTCATTTTTCGACGGATATCCATCTATCGTCCAAACAAATGCCATATTCGCTTCTTTCAGCTCGAAATACTTCGTATAACCAAATTTCAAGACAACTTTCAAGGTGACCTATTCCCTTATAAGGGAATGTTTCACCTTTCTGAAAGTTGCCAAATATACGCTGGTTGTAGTCGAAAATGTGAAGTAAATGCTGCTGAAAACGATGGTGATATTTTTTTTCTTCTCGAAAAGTCACTTAACTTTATACAAATTACGTTTTAAATTTGGGATGATGACGTCATTATTGAGCTATAGACCGCCGCTGATTGGCTGACAAAGTGGGATTGGCTGAAAAAGTCGCTGTCAGCCAATCAGCGGTGGCAATAGCCTAGACCCCATTTTGCAAACTATAAATTGAATTGCTTAAAAACGGCTAAGTTTTGGGAAAAATGACCGTAGTATTTTCGACATTTTGTAAAACGGCCAAAGATAATGGCTATCTTAGTTCAAAACCAATACAAAGGTGAAACATTCCCTTTAACCTTTTTGGCGTTGCAACGAGGCGTTATTTCGCACGACTGATCTGCACACTAACAACTGCAATGTCACCAGGGACGTAGGAACGTCACGAAAAGTGTGTGGGGGGGGCAGTGAAAATGTGATCTCGTTTTGAGAGAACCCCCCCCCCCCCCCTATGGAATATTTCTTTGCAGATTTGGGCTTTTCTCGTCTTGGCGAACCTTTTTCCATCAAAAACTTTTCTCACCAAGCAAAAATAAAGATTTTAGCCCAAAAAATGTCCAAAAAGTGAGGGGGAAATCCCCCCCCCCCCCCCCTCCCCGTTCCTACGCCTATGAATGTCACGACACGTGTCGATTGGAATACCGACGTCTACATACAGTATCATATCTCTACAGGCGACGGTACGTCGGCGAGGCACGATGCACTATGCATGCATCGAGTATTTCTGGACTCTGTTAGGGAATTCATTCCTCACATAGCCGACAAATCCCATACTAGGTCAGACAGACAGCCAGACTGCATACTGACGAGCAAACACACATACATTCACATAAAAAGCTTACCGCTGTGATATCTCAACCAAGGGCGTATTTAGGGGTGTCACTGCACTATGGGTCCCTCCCCCTTGGGCACCGAAGGCGCCCTCATGCACCGAAGGCGCCTTCGGTTCATGAAATGCGTCTCACATTCAGCGAAGGGCGCCAAGGCGCCCTTCGCTGAATGTGAGGCGCGCTCCGGATGAACATGAGGCGCGTTCCACTGAATGTAAGGCGCACTCCGATACACCTCTGAAGGCGCCCTCCCACATACCTTTAAAGGCGCCCTCCGCTACACCTCTAAAGGCGCCCTCCCACATAACTCCAAAGGCGCCCTCCCACATACCTTCAAAGCGCACTCCCAAATACTTCCAGAGACGCCCTCCGATACACATCTTAAGGCGCCCTCTCACATAGCTCCAAAGGCGACCTCCAATACACCTCTGAAAACGCTTTCCCACATGCCTTCAAATGCGCCCTTTGATACACATACGCCTTTGAAGGCGCCCTCAAACATACCTCCAAAGGCGCCCTCCCATATATCCCCAAAGGCGCCCACCGATACACCTCTGAAGGCGCCCTTCCACATAGTCCAAAAGCACCCTCAGATATATCTATCCGAGGCCCGAGGGCGCCCTCCCTACATACATCCAAAGGCGCCCTTCGCTGAATGTGAGGCTGGGGCGCCTCTGGAGCTATTTAGGAGAGCGCCCTCTGATATGTATTGGATGGCGCCTTCGGAGGTATGTGGGAGGGCGCCTTCAGAGGTGTATCGGAGGGCACCTTTGGAGGCATCTGGGAGGGCTCATTCAGATGTGTATCGGAGGGCGCCCTTAGAGGTATGTGGGAGGGTGCTTTCAAAGTGCAGCAGCTTGCAGCTGGAGTTGGGCACCTTCTTGCAAGCGAACCGCCGGTCGGCGGTTGGCACTTCTCTAATGCGAATCTATCCTTACGTGACTACGTTCGAATCTGATTGGCTGAGCCATTTTTTTCTCATTCGCGTGACGTAAAGACCCTGACTCAGAGAGTATGTATATAGTTTTGATAAAATGAATAATGTACGACCTTCTGTCCTGAATTGGCGCGATGTATGGCCATTTTTGACAATATAAAAACAAATTGCATTTCAAAATATAATAAAATCGTGCATTTGGAAAAAGCATTCCAAGGTGAACTATTTCCTTTAACTGAGATGTTGTGCTTTATCGCGAGCATTCCTCAGTTTTGCTCTATCCCATTCATGAATGGAAAAGAAAAAACATGAATGCCTCTTTATTGCCATCATTTTGATTTTGGTGTGTCTTTTAATTTCGAAATTTGTGTTTTATATGCTCACAAATCCTGGTCAATTCCACGAATTGCACGGTTCAAAAATATTAGAGAATATCATCAAGTGGAAAGAACAGTTAATTTAAGCTATCGATTTATTGTATAATGTCTTTTCATTAACTTCTTTGTCATTTTGTTATTTTTATCATTTACCCCCCCCCCCCCCGCTCAACAACCCCTTTCGCTGACGGCGCCCTCATGTGGAGGTGTGGCGCCCTCTTGAGGGATCCCCCCCCCCATTGACGGATTTCTAAATACGCCACTGATCTCAACCGGAGGGTAAAGATGTCCATCGGTTTGACTTCTCAGGTTTCGCCTTGCGTGTGAGAGTTACAAGCACCGGGACATCGCTACCTACAACTCAAATCAATCCAGCGCAACGCAACACACCCATGCTGACTCGCCAGAAAACAGCTACATTTGCCAGTAGGGGCGCCTCGCCAGATCTAGGACGAAATACGCGGTACTTACAGTGCAGCGGCCCAGCGGGTCTGTTTCGACGAATCGACCACTATACGGCAGACCTTCCGAGGATCACCTGTCTCTCCACCTTACTCTCCACCTTCCGCGTCGGTCCGCGTCGGTCCGGGGATGACGTTGATCCAGACCGTGTGTGCAGCCAGAGGCCAGTCCCCGGTGAGTATCATGTGCAGGTTGGGCACGTCCTTGCCAAACCTGCCAACACCGCGGCGACTGACGCCCATTGAGACAGCGCCCCAATCCGATCCTCAGCGATGCGACTGCAGCGAACTCGTCCGAACGGCGCAGTGCAAAATACCCACCAGAGCTGGTTCGCATATTTGCAATGCGCGGATTGGGTCACTTCTGACCTCCTGGTGGGTGTCGGCTGAAAGAGTTTCGGTGTGGCTAAATGGGTCAACACGGCTTCTGCGTTGCACCATGTCCTTTGATGATTGTGTGTGATACTTTGGTCGGTGGGTGCACCAATGTCGGGTGCATGGTGTCCTTTCAAGTCCTCCTGTCTGCAGTGACGTCACCGTCACCGTCACCGTTCCTCCTGGCACCGTGCTCAGCAATACGAGGTTTTCGACATCGTGACTTTTATTGTTAACTTAAGTACTATCGGAAGCTATAAACGTTTCGAAGCAAAAATGTTTTGCAATTAGGATTCAGCATGAGAAAAAGTATGTAAATATGTCGTATGCCCCAGACCAGAAGTAAAACGTAAGTCCTCGTCTACAAACGCTTGGTATAACGATATTGTCCGTTACATGTTTTGTAATGTATTTTGCAACACATCAGCGGCAACAAAAGATTGAAGCTACATTCAGGCGTTCCGTAAAAGTGAAAGTTCTGCTCAGAGTAGATTCGCATATGGTCGTGATGTCAGGCGGCTATTAACGTCTACTAACGGTGCATGATCCCGTTAACCATTCCACCCTAATCATCCTGTCTGATGACATTCTTCTCGAAAATCAAAATCATCTGTATCCTGTCCAGCATGATGGTATGTTGTATCATTGTTTACGTCCTATCTGTTCCGAGGTTCCGCCAGTGGTCAGCCACGCTGCAGCTGCTCGGACAAAACGCACTCATGTATTGTACCTATCAGCTGTGAGAGAGTGGCTAGGCTAAGTGTAGCGTTGGCGTCTGAACATTCTCAGCGTCATATGGACTCATCAGTTGGTATACGTTGGTCTGATTACAAAGCGACAGTAAGATATTGACTTATTCTCATAAAGAGACAATGTTTAAAGGAAATAGTTCACCTTCGGAAAAAAATTCAGAACACGATTTTATTATATTTTTTTAATACAGTTTCTTTTTTTCTTTTCAAAAATGGTCCTACATCGCGCCATTTCAGGACAAAAGGTCGTACATTATTAATGTTATGGTGTGCGTTATTGGTCTGCGCATGCTCAGACCAGTGCTGGCACTCTCAGACGGTACGGTATATCATATATGCGCCGCATTCCTTCGCCAAAAAGTCAAATATCTTCGGCTGGAGAGTCTTTTCAGCCAAGAAAAGTTGCAGATAAGGATTTCTCAACACGGGCTACAAAACTACTATTTCAGTTCAAAATCCCATGTTGAAGGTGAACTATTTCCTTTAACCATCATTGCTTACGCTTCTGTTTCTCGTGTATTATAATGCTCTATGCTGCATCCCGTCGGTAAAAATATGATTCATTTGATTTGCCCTCAAGGGCGAAAAATATTCGTCCTCACCTACGCCTGTCATCAGGGTGTGGACAAAATTATGCGTTGAACCCGATTCCTGCAACCATTGTTGTAATCTGATGATGATTCAGGCTAGAAACATTTGCTACGGTATCCCTCGGATGTTGTTAGCGAACGCTAGGTGACCATTGTTCAAACGACGTCCGGTTCCGGCCATCGTACTGCTCACACTGCACTTGTTTCTCAAACCGACGTCCGGATCCTGCCATCGCATTGCTCACACTGCACTTATTCCTCCAACCGACGTCCGGTTCCTGCCGGCGCACTGCTCACACCACTTATTTCTCAAACGACGTCCGGTTCCTGCCATCGCACTGCTCACACCACTTATTTTGTGATTGGCGGTGGGCCACCATGTCTAATTTGTGCTAGGCCATTGACGCTATTTTTGTGGAAGACTTGAATTTCCGCATATAAAGCAAATGTCACTGATGTCACTGCTGATCAACATTATCTGGTGAAAAGTCTACATTAAAGGGAAATAATAATCTTTTGATTTATGTATCTGCATTATTGTATTACACATATAACACAGGTATGGTATTGGTTTCAAATTGATTCCATTTCAATTTAAAAGTGAAATAACAACTTTTCTATTTCGAAAATTACATTTTGGAAATTAAACATATGTACTTATATATATGGTGACGAATAGTATTATCCATCACTATCTCTGGTTTGAATGTTGATTTGCAAACAAGTCAGAAATGAAGTAAGTGCGCCAAGAAGCGTGACAACGTCCCTGATTGGTCAATGAAACAAATCGCCGACTCTAAATAGGTCGCCGTTAGGTGCATAAGTGAACTTCCTATTTCATTGCCATTTATGCATTGTTTCATGATGATTTGTTTGTAAAGAAGAAAAATATTTGTAATGATAAGCTTAAGCCTAGTGTTATGTACAGCCAGAGACAAAACAAAACAAAAAACTCCTAATGTTGAAAATACATGAACCAATTTTCACAAATTGAGGGTCGCAGCCACTAACGGCCGTCGTTGGGTGCATAAGCTAACTGCTAATTTGGTTGCCTTTTTATTCAATGCGTGTTGATTTTTAAGGGCAGTATGGCACATAATCACGATAAACAGAGTGGAAGGCATATTCTCCATGCCATTTCGTCCAAAAGCAATACCAGATTTTGGTGAACACCGAAATTCGTTATCAAGTACTTGCGAGTACCAGTCGTTAGAAGCGTGGATCGCTTATCAACTTTAACGTGAAATATCTTTCGGTAGGAGTATTTATATGCAAAATGTAATCAATTTACAATATGCTATGGTTGCGTCTGTCGATTTCAAGTGATACTTCCATTTTTGTGTGAAAAGGTCATTATTTCCCTTTTAGTGATCATCTTTGACTTCTATGCTTTCCTCACTCATAGGCGTACACAAGGGGGGGGGGGGCAAACGGGCCAATTCCCCCCCCCCCCTGAAGGTCTGTACGTGCCCCCTTTGGTCGAAAAAAATGAATGATTGTTTTTTCTTTCAGAGAAAAATGGTGAAAATATGCCCTTTCAAAAATATAGTGGGCCAAATCCGGTGAGTTTTTTTGTGGGGTACTTTATGCCCCCTTGAGCAAAAATTGCCCCCTCCTGGAGCGAATCCTGGGTACACTACTGTCCTCACTATACATTATTTCGCAAGAGAACCTCTTGCGAAATATCCTGGCTATTTATAGCTCCACCAGGGATGTAATGTAAAAAACATTTAAAGTACTAATCATTTGCGAACAAACCAAGACAAAGAAGAAACTAGTTGAAACATTGCCACACATAGAACGTTATCAACATTATCTGGATAATGGTCCGTACTTACGTCAGCAGCTTTGTCGTCTAGTCTTCCTTCATCATACACCAAGGTGTGTCTATAAAACAATGCAGCAGAAATAGTATGTCCAATGTTTCTGCAGAACAAATTCGACCCCCTCTCGCGCAAACAACAACGTAGGTTCATAAATTATTATATGAAAATACGTAGTTTTATGTTTAGTGTAGGGTGTTATAGAGAGCTTTAGGTGAATAATCACACATTTTCAAGATGCTTCAAATGATCTTCGCCTGTGCTTCAAAAGAAGTATTGTTGAATTATACAAGCGGTTAGTGTATATTTTGTATCAAAAACATTGTCTGCACCTTCAACACGTGCACGGCCGGGGGCTAATTTCCGCCCGCCCCTCCAGTTTTTCCTGAATAGCGGGAAAACGGCGGCGTGCAGCGCCACCAAATTTGGCACAGCTGTTCAAGCATCAATTACTCACGTATTTTGAATTTTTTACCTCGGGTTATCTCAGGTCAAGTCACCAGGCCAAGTCACGTGACCCCACATCCAAAAAGTGTGCGGTCATGCCACAGCCACAATTGTTAGCCGATCGGTTTCAAACTTGCAGGATTTCATAAGACCATAGATACCTACAATTCGCATATATCGGATTTTTTTTTGCATTTCGGTGACCTTAGGTCGGGTCAATTTCGTGACCTCTCCATTATAAGTCAATGGGGAAATGCTAGTGCTAACCCGTCCGCTCCGGCGATTACAGGTCAAGTGGTGGTGCAAGCCACTGATAGGCAATTCGTGATTGATAACCCGTACTACCCGTGACACCTGTCGTACCTATAATACGTTTTTGTACCCGTCATACACCCGAGGTACCCGTCAAAAACCTAGGGTGCCCGACATACACCCGTGGTACCCGTTGTGCCCCTGTGGAAAACGTGATAACCCCGTTATAGCCGGAACTCACCCATTATACCCGTGGTACACCCATGCCATACGATATACACCCGTTAAAGGAAATAGTTCACCTTCAACATTAGTTTTAAACTGAGATAGCTGTTTTGTAGCCCATGTTGGGAAACCCCTATCTGCAAGTTTCCTTGACTGAAAAAGACTCTCCAGCCGAAGATATTTGACTTTTTGGCGAAGGAATGCGGCGCATATATGATATACCGTACCGTCTGAGAGTGCCAGCACTGCAGGGAGCATGCGCAGACCAATAACGCACACCATAACATTAATGATTTACGACCTTCTGTCCTGAATTGGCGCGACGTAGGACCATTTTTGAAAATAAAAAAAGAAACTGTATTCAAAAATATAATAAAATCGTGTTCTGAAAAAAATTCCGAAGGTGAACTATTTCCTTTAAACCGTTGAAAACTCCACCCCGGCTTAGTGTATATGTGCATTGATATATGCCGTACCGTATGTCGACGACCTTCGTTTCGCAGATATTCCGTGGTTGCTTCTCATTGGTTGTGATACTGTAGTATCCGTGGTCGGATCTGATTGGCTTTCAACTGGAGTGAAGCGATGTAAGACCCGTATCCGTTAACTGTTTTTTTTACGGTAAAATATTTATTAACACCTCCTATGTTAGTTACAGCACAAACCTTCGCCCAAAGCTGCACAACCTAAAACTGTCTAAAACTATCGTATCAAATGCGTCGGAAATGTACGAATTATATACCACTCGGTAGTATCCGTAAATTCATTTGAAAACCTTAAAATCACGTGCATCACGTGCTAATATCAATGTGGTCCTGCAATGTAGAATTACTGCTGTAATGTGTTAAATTCGTGGCGGAAAGACAGACAGACAGGAGCTTGTAAAATAGTAATATATATTAAAATGCTTCCTATTCCGAGGATACGCATGATAGCAGCCCAATTCCTTATGGATCATGTTATCATAGGCCATTTATGATGACCCAGGTGCAATTTTTGCTCAGTGACCCCTACAGGGTCAGCCGAGGGCCCGAGGTCATCCGAGGTGACCAACACTTTTTGTATATAACTCTCGACAGAATGAAGATAGATAAGTGAAACCGGTACTAATGTGTATGTCTCATCGAGACACGTCTCCCAATATATAATTTGACCTACTTCGGTCACCACTTGACCTTGACCTGAGGTCAAATTTATATGTTGACCTGACCTGGTTTACATGAATATGATTCGAAGCATCTTGACGAGAAAAACACGATGGCGTCAAAATTATTTGTCGTATCTTTATTAGGTAAAATGTTATTTAAAAAAACAGCTTTGCCAAAAATAACCTTTTTGTCATTTGATGACCTCTGGAGCCTAAACTATTAACCTGAGATAACATTGAGGCCACTTCGGCGATTGCATTTTTAAGAGCTTTCCTTTGCTTTTTTCCGTTTGTTCCTAGCTATCATAGTTCCTTTGATATCTGGGGGTTCCTAGAGCGAAGTCCTAAAACTGGAAAATCTGACCCTTGTGACCTCTGGTGACCTCAATATTGATCTGACATAACAAAAGACCGACATACTTTCGATAGAGCTAGTCTCGAGCTGTATAATGCCGTTTTCCGGTGTTTTTTTCCCAAATTATTTTTTTCGCTCATTTTTTTGACCTTTTGAAGTTTCTTTGGTAACCCCTAGAACATCGAAATTCGATTGGTTGACATAAGTAATGTTATGCATAATCAATTATCTTTGAAATAAAAAGCTAAAATGTATGTGTTTCTGCCAATAAATGGGCCAAATTTCATGATATGTACATATCAATTTTGAATAAAACAACACAACAAACACATTTATTTGAAAATAAAAAATAAACACAAAAACTTAATCTCAGATCGGTGCAAAAGCGAGACCGCTTACACATGGCACCTCTCTGCAATGGTTGGCAGGAGGTAAACCAAAAGTCGACTGGCCGCCGCCGCAAACATGGCCTATTTAATGTTCTCCCATGCCGCGACCCCGGCAGAGACCCCGCATGCCAAGACACCCGTCGTGCCTACGTTTTACTGAAACGTCCTGATCTATAGTCAGGTAATTTTGGAAGCTCGTGGCCACTGCCAGTCCCTCGCCGCCGCCCAGACCGGTGCCGTGTGTAAGTATGTTGAGTTGTTCGCGTAAAGGAAGAAGAGAGCAGTCATATAGTGCTTCGAAATGTCATCAAGAAGATGCTGTCTAGTGTTTTGGTAGAGTGGACAGTGAAGTGAGCTACGGTCTCACAAGGAAAACCACAGGGACAGGATGGGTCATTTATTTTCTTAATTTGAAATATGTGGCCGTTCAGGGAAGACATGCCCAAACGAAGAGTTGTGTGTAGAGTGTTGCCTAGTTTTTTGCCGAGAGAATAATATGGTGTAGCATCGACCCCCAGCCTCTCCGTCAAAGCACGCTTGAGTTTTGGCAGTGAATTCATAGTTCGGATAGAAGGAGGGAGCTGATTCTAGAGTTTGGTTGTCGCGGGAATGAAAGAGCGTTGGAATGAGGTTAGGCGATTTTGTGGTTGTGACTGAGTGCTGGCGTTGCGTAAGTTCATGCCTGTGTCGTGTTCACGTGTGTTGGGAATGATAGATGTAACGTAGGTGGGATAGTGTAACTCTGTGTCTCGGAGCTTGAAATAAAGAGTAAGTTTGTGAATGCGTCTTCTTGTGTGAAGTGAGTCCCACCCCAGGTCATGTCTGAGTTTGTCGGTCGGAGTTCACCGTGTTAAAGGGATATTGCCACCTCCGGATGATTTCTAAAAACCAACTTAAATGAATGGTGGGGATCAACAATCATGTATGCTCAAGCTCAAACTTGCTCATGCAGCACCTAAAACAGGGTATCGGCAAAGCATTTTGTATTTATTTCTGACTCCAAAACGTTGGTCCCAGCTGTGCTCAGTACTAGATTCATGATGGCAGCTCTCATCCAGTTTGGCTGTGATATTGGCGCCCGCCCAAAGCCGAAGCGTACGAATTCGCCGAGACTTGACCTTGAAAAGTATATCTGTGTCGAGACTTGACCTTGAAAAGTATATCTGTGTTATAAGGTATTGGTCACATATCTCCTACCGCCCCCAAGTCGAGCCATAGCCATTCTTGCTATTTTATTCATGTTTTTTTACGAATGCTTGGCAAGCAATTTTACGAATGCTTGGCAAGCAATTTTACGAATGCTTGGCAAGCGTGAGTGGTGCAAATGTATTTTTTATCTAATGGGGGGGGGGAGTTTCGGGAACCAAATTTTGCAGGTGAAATCGGACACGCTTAATCGACCGATACACACCAAAAACTCCATATTGGCCTGTGAGGTGCCAATGTCCCTTTAAATTGTTAAAATTTGACGGATTTATAGACACAAGTACATTAATTTTAGCTTTTTGTTTCAAAGATAATTGATTATTCATAAAATTGTTTATGTCGAAAATTGGAATTACGATGTTTGTTACCAAAAAAAACTCAAAAATGTAAACAAATGGCAGAATTTGGATTTAAAAAAAGAAAATTCACAAACTAACAGTATACCATATTGTAAAGTATCTCATTACCATTCCAATAATATACGATAAATATATATTGAGTCATAATTTCCCGGCGATATGGGCTGTCAAATATTGACGTGAACAATGAACATTGACCTCAGGTCAAGGTCAATCAATGTTATAAAGAGATCATAGTGCATGCAATTAAACGTGTCTCGACGAGAGCAGCAAAATGGCGTTGATCATACCTCTTGATTCATTCAAAAGTTATTGGCGAATAACTTATTTTTCTTTAAAAAAAAATAGCACATAGAATTACAAAATCTAGCTTATTTATAGATAGAACCACATTCATTTTCTTTCAATATTTGAAAGAAAATTGATGACTCATAAAATGTTGATGGTCAAAGGTTAGAATTTCGATCTACTAGGTCGCCAACAAAGTTGGAAAATTTCAGAAAATGACAAGATGTCGAAATTTCTGAAAAGTCTATAATCTAACAGTACCATCTTGTAGAATAGCTCATTGCCATTCTAATGATATATGCAAATATTTAAATTGCGCCATAAAGTCCCGGCGATATGGGCGGACAAAGATTGACCTGCACCGTGACCTTTCAAAAATGTCTGAGGCAATATCTCCTGAACCAATGCTGGGATCGCCGTAAAACTCTCACAGCTCGCTTCAGCTCCACAGATTACCATGTATACCAATTTTTGTCAAAATGGGTGACATGAAGGTGGCATTTTTAATTTGTTTGGTCGATTTCTTGTGGAATGAATGCCCCAGCAGCATATAGATTATTGATATTCCCAGCTAATGCGAAATGTCTGTAACAAGCTAGGAATATATTACCTCTTTAATGACAGGTGAAATGTTGTTGATATAGGTATTATAAACTGCATTTAGCATATTTATCACAAGGGAATACGTTTTGTAATTGTTCAATTATCACCAAGTTAAGACCAATGATATAATATGATTTTCCGTGCTGACGAAAACCGTTCAGATTTTTTTCTTCAAAATAGTCTTGGATTTTTCAACATTAATTCCCTTTACTTATGATGATATTCCCTAAAGATATGGCTGTGTGTCTAATGCTTGACAATACATGCAGATCAGAAATTAATATTTGAGTAAGCTGTATTCATTTTTTTCTCGAAAAAGCATTTGTAATTAAAATGCAGTTAAATGATTTAAGAGTCAACGAGATTCACCTACTGTCGAATAAGTAATATAACAAGTAGATGCAAGTAAGTAATACATGTAAAATATTATAGCGTTATAAGCGTTATCACACGCATACCGCTGTACATTTGTGACTGGGGGATTTACACTGATAATAGCACGTGTTTCCCGACATTAAGATGATTCCGTGATTCAAAGAGACTTACCACCGGCCCCGATGAGAGTTCAAATTGCAAGTGTGACGAGAATGGATGGTGTCGTCTGACCTTGGCCGACCGGCGTCAGTCAGCGGCTGGACGCCAGTGTGGAAGGTTGTGCGCCCGGGCGCGCTCTCGCTCGTACGTGGCAGGCCATCGTGAGCGCGGAGCCAGCAGCGCAGTGCCCTGCCAGTCCGGCCACTCACAGCGCCGCCAGCCGCCAGCCGAGCCAGCCATGGGGTCCGTGGCCGAGTTCTACCGCGGCAAGGCGGTACTCATCACCGGTGGCACAGGATTCATGGGAAAGGTGCTGCTAGAAAAACTGTTGCGTTCTTGCCCAGGTGTGACCAAACTGTATGTGATACTGCGACCGAAGAGGAACAAAAGCGTCAGTGAACGCCGGGAAATACTGCTAAAAACACAGGTAAGTGTGAACCCACCACCGCTTTCTAACCCAGTTAACCATGCCTCCATGCACTTTTTGCTCTTACAGCATGAGCCGGACCAATTCACGATAACGGTATCCAACTGGTTTGTACCACTGCCTAATGGTAAAATAAATATATTATTTATTGATAAGTTAAAGCTCGACGCATTGTCAAATGTCACTCAAACAGTCAGCCTATTTTTTTGGTTGCAACATGTCGATTTTCTTAAAAAAATTACCGCCGCCGTTTAGCGTAATTCCAGTAGATCAAGGAGTTCTTGAAAAGATTTCTAAAGCATCCGAGCGAACCATGCACTTTCCACAGCGCGACAGGGATTAACGTATTGCAATAGTGTTGCAAAATCCGAAAATGTGAAATAACTGGTATGTCGCAAACCTTGGCAACCTTCCGGTGTCGGATTATCATTGCAGTTGATGTAAGATCGAGCATCACTGAAGGACTTTTACCAATGAACACATATAGAACATGTCTGGGTGTAACTCCCCTAAATGTGAAACTTTTGTATATGTGTCTCAACATTATCAACATGAACTGCGATGGTCAGCACTACTTTCTGCTAGCGAAAGTCTTACAGAGTAAATTTATATTTTTAACGTAGAGCGCCAGAGAACATAACAGGTACAGTAGAAGCCAAAGTGCTTGACAACCGATTTTCCGTATTTTACATGATAATATTTTTTTTAATTGTCTCAACACCATTTCATCTCTTGCTTATGACAATTGATAGAATAATACTCTATCAATGTTTAAACTATTTATTAATTAAATGCCATTCAACAAGACGATACACCGATAAAATATGTATTTGTTAGTTATATTTGCAATTGGCACTACTGTAGTTAAACTTCTTCGTCTTGTCTTACAATGAAAATCTTACAAGATATATATATATTTTTTAAAGATTATTCTGCTCTGGCATTGGCCCATTTGCTTGAAAATGCTACTGAAAAGAAACAACCACGGGTTCACTTACACCTTCGTGATGTCGCAGTAACTATGTATTCCTATAATACCACGACTGGTTATGTTTCTGTGTGTGATTGATTGCCAGATTTGATGTGTGGTTGATTGTCAGTGTGAATGATTGCCAGATTAAACTGGGACAACTTCTGCACACCGTGTTCACCCGGTTGGATCACCGTGGACGTTTGAGTGTGTCATAGCCCACGTTTGCCCCCGGAGATATATTTAAGTCGTAAAGATGCGAAGCGATTGAGTCAAGACTGTATAAACCAGGTAGAACACTCCGGCCGAAAAAGTGGTGACAAACACTAATTTAGCAGACGCGACCCCGGAGTCGCTGTGACGTAGCAGGCGGGGGACGGGGCCGGCCGGCCGCCGTACACAACATTAGTGCGCGCGTGCCTGAAGCTTAGATCGCCCTTAGTTTCTTTTTTTACCGGTTGATTGCAAAACTTAGATTATGTAATATGTCGCAAATCAACCGTTCTGTCGGACGCCGCTGAAGAAATGCAATCAGACCAATATTTGCTGCTATATGTGCGCAAAGTTCAACAATTAGGTACGGCCGACCGCCGCTCGAAACGATGATAAGTGTATTTTGATGCCATTACCCGGCATGGAAAATGTGAATGTATCGCAATTAATTGCCTAGGGAGACATAAAGCCTCATTAAATATATTGCATTTGTTTAGCATTGTTATTCCTTCTCGTGACATAGTACAGGCACGGATCCACTATTTCGGTCAGGGGGGCGCGGATCCAAGATGTCGGCCACATACAAAATGTTGCGCCCTACGCGCGCTTGGCGGGCGCGACATGGGCGCGACCCGGGCTCAATGGGGGGGGGGGGGCTTGGGGCTCCCTAGCGCCCCTATACTTTTCTTATAGCTGAATCTTTGGGAAATTTATGAAATGGTATAGGATCTGAATCGTGATCTTGATCAACTTTTTTGGCATGTCAGTCGTTGGTGCACCCCGCCGAGTCCCCGCCGGCGCAAAAAGGCCATGTCCTGTAACTCATAAGTCACATTATTATCATTGATTTTATAGTCATTACTAGACACTTCGCAATTTGTGTTCATTAGTGCAAGCCACAGGCCCACAGCTCAGGACCAGTAGCATTAGGCACTACTCAGTGGCGGCGGATAAGGGGTGGGGGGGGGGCAGAGGGGGCATCTGCCCGCCCACTCAAGAAGTTGTGGGGGGAGGGGGGGGGGGGGTAAACATAAGATTTTGCCTCCCCCATAAATTTGTGAGAGGGACCCTCCAAGAAGTTGGTTTGATTTTTCCTTTTGACCGAAACAATGGCCCAGGGCCCTGATGTGCCCCCAGCCAGCCTGAGGGGCCTTCTAAGGCCGACAGAAGGCCCTTAGTCGGCCTGAGGAGGACCCTCAGTAGGCCATGAGGGGCCCTCAGAAGGCCTGAGACTTCAACATGGGGCTGCCCGACGTTTTTTACGACCATTTAGAGGCCCTGCAAAATATACTGGCCTAAATCCGAGGAGATACCATTTCGCGATTTTTTTTTTTGGGGGGGGGGCTTTGGCCGCTGGAGGGAACACTTTTGCCGAGTGGGCCCACTGGGTTTCTTTGCCCCTCCATCCGAAAATACGATCCGACGCCACTGGTACTACTTAGAATGGTGTCTCAAAACCTAAGTAATACCGATATCAGTCACATTGGTATGGATTTTCTAGTCTGTTTATATAAGGTGACACAAACTATGGGTTTACGTCCTTAAAAAAATACCCAAATATAGCTAATCTACTCAGTAGCGTACCCAGGATTCACTCCAGGAGGGGGCAATTTTTTTATCAGGGGGGGGGGGGCATAAAGTACCCCCTTCAAAAAAAAACTCACCGGATTTGGCCCACTATATTTTTAAGAGAGCATATTTACACCATTTTTATCTGTAAAAAAAATCATTCATTTTTCGACCAAAGGGGGCACGTACATACCTTCAGGGGGGGGGGGCAATTGCCCCATTTGCCTCCCCCCCTTGTGTACGCCTATGAACCTACTCCTACAGCCTCTTATGTCGACAACTTTCGCATATGTCCTCTGCAAAGAACGCACAGATTTGGGTGCAAATTTTAAGCTTATGAGGTATTCTGGGAAATACTGCTATGTCGACCGATACAACTATTATTTCAACTTTCATATTCACCTTTAAATATTGCCTCACGCTTCATAAACCTAAGTAAATGCATAAAAATGCACACGCACACACGCCTGTACATTGCCAGCGAACCAATATGGCGAAACCGTTGAAATGTAAACAAATGATTCTCCCCGGTTTAACGTCAATACAGCCTGACCAATCACCGTCGAGCATGCTCAAGACTGATTGGTCAATACTAGCTGATAGCCAAATATATCTTATGAGCAGATCCGATAAACACGGCCAAGATGCTGGAAGCTGCTCGCGGTTGTCACACTTTTTACCAATGTTGAAGGAGCGGAGTACACCCTCCTGGATTGAGAGGTCCGTCATGCAACGAGCGAACGTGACTGCCCATAAACACGTGAATGGATCGCGTGCTTTGAACGAATAGTGTGGAATTCTTTTGTGGTTTGCGAGCTTCTGTTCATTCATTGCATGCCTTCCTGAATGCATTGCAGAAACGGATGTTTTGTTTGCATTCGTGTAACAATTTAGAGCAGCTGATCTCGCGAAAGCGCAGCGGCTTAAGCCGATTGAAGTTTGTCGTTGAAGGTAAAACAGAATTGCAGACGGTTTCACTGTGCTATGTAACAGGTATGCACATTGCACATTGCACATACATGCATATTTGTTGCTGTTTTATGGCTTTTGTGATCCTTGAAGGCGTTTCACTTATGTTTTGCAACTTAATATAATATTGACAAAGGGATTATAAATGTGAGGCAATGCATGAAGAACTCGATTATTTTGAACCATGAGCTATGCTTCCCGAGTATTGACTTTATCGCAGAATAGCAGCAGATGAAGGAAAGTTCGCACATAAATTTATCATTAAAATATTTGTGATACGCCTTCGAAAAAAGCAGGTTTGAAGTAGATCCTGAGCTTAAAGTAACCGAATCCGTTTTTTTAGCAAGGGTTCTTTAACAAGTAATTGTTAACACTAAATGGAACACAATCTGGCATTTCTGTAGAAAGCACTCTTCATTCATTCCATACATAAGTATGTAGGTTGCATAGTAACACGTGTTCATTGTCCAAAGTACAGCAGACTAGGACATTCCAGGATGCCAGTTTCCGAATTGTGCCTTTGCGGATGCAAAACGGGTCTTCGCTCCCTGGGGATGACGACTCGCTTAGTGCCTGTTTGTCTGATAATGTCCATAATGTATTTTAGATTCTATTAATGTTATCGGTGCAATGATGATATGCCAAGGAGACAAGAATTACTAGGCGATTTTCGGATAATGTTCCACAAAAGAAAAGCTTTAGACGATATTGTTCTTTTCAGTGATGATTCGGCATAAATTTAATCTGGTAATTCATGCGCCAAGGAGACAAGAATTACGAGGCGATTTTCGGATAATGTTCTACAAAAGAAAAGCTTTAGACGATATTGTTCTTTTCAGTGATGATTCGGCAGAAATGTAATCTGGTATTTCATGACCAAGTAACCAGTTTACCAGGTGCAAAGGAGTGTCGTAGGTTACCTCAGTATCGAGCTAGCCGTAATAAATTTGAGAACATTATGCTTCGAATTAGATAGATAGAATTATAATTAGATATGTTAAATTGATTGTGTTCTGTCACAAAGTTCCCTTAAAATTCCATGAATTGTATACCGCCTACAAAAAAAAAAAAGTTTTCCCGGACACTTTTTTGTCAGCATATGTGTCGCTTTTGGTCATGCCTGAATCGGCCGCTCGCTTCGTATAAAACGGCATACCATGCCTGGAAATGGTGTGCGTCAGCAACCCGTCTGACCGCCAGGCCGCCATGTGCTGGTCAGCTTCTTCCTGACATGGAATGCTCAGCGATCACGGCATCGGCCATTGAAAGCATGACCGGGGATCTTTGATCGGCGTCTATTGATGGAAAGCCTCCCTGGCCGGGTAGTGCTGCATGCGATGTGGACCGGTGTGGGTGGTTTGTCCTAAACGTGCCTCCAGGCAGGTGACATGCATGTCTATGACATGTCTATGACATGTCTATGACATGTCTATGACATGTCTATGACATGTCTATGACATGTCTATGACATGTCTATGACATGTCTATGACATGTCTATGACTTGTCTATGACTTGTCTATGACTTGTCTATGACTTGTCTATGACTTGTCTATGACATGTATATGACATGTCTATGACATGTATATGACATGTATATGACTTGTCTATGACTTGTCTATGACTTGTCTATGACTTGTCTATGACTTGTCTATGACTTGTCTATGACTTGTCTATGACTTGTCTATGACATGTATATGACATGTCTGACATGTCTATGGCATGTCTATGGCATGTCTATGACATGTCTATAACATGTCTATGACATGTCTTCAGACAGACATGTCTTCAGACAGACATGTCTTCAGACAGACATGTCTTCAGACAGACATGTCTTCAGACAGACATGTCTTCAGACAGACATGTCTTCAGACAGACATGTCTTCAGACAGACATGTCTTCAGACAGACATGTCTGTCCGACAGACATGTCTTCAGACAGACATGTCTTCAGACAGACATGTCTTCAGACAGACATGTCTTCAGACAGACATGTCTTCAGACAGACATGTCTTCAGACAGACATGTCTTCAGACAGACATGTCTTCAGACAGACATGTCTTCAGACAGACATGTCTTCAGACAGACATGTCTGTCCGACAGACATGTCTTCAGACAGACATGTCTTCAGACAGACATGTCTTCAGACAGACATGTCTTCAGACAGACATGTCTTCAGACAGACATGTCTTCAGACAGACATGTCTTCAGACAGACATGTCTTCAGACAGACATGTCTTCAGACAGACATGTCTGTCTGAAGACATGTCTGTCCGAAGACGGGAGAATGTGCGTGACTAATATCGCTTATCGCTCATGTACTTGGTCGCGTAGTCACGCGAGGCCTGTATATCTTCCATTCAATTATCTGGTAAGCAGACAACATATACCTAATTAACCAGTCTTAAACTGCTGATATTGGGAAATATAACGCGTTTCTTCTTTGGCAGCTTGCCTTTCATTTCTGTTTTGCTTAAAGTCGACACTGAAGGCCAAGTGTGACGCGACTAAGTAGATGCTAATACATCACTGCGTAGGTTTGCAAAATATGCCGTAATTGAAATTATTATCGCTTGTTAGTAAGGTAAGTAGTATCTGTTTTCCATTTGGGTGAGGTAACCATCTTAATACCGTCAAACTATTCGTAGCTGGTTTTGCGTTTGCACCTCAATGGGTGAGATAGAAACAACGTTTCTGTACTTCTATCGGTGTATGTGTCCTTAACACGGAATGCCTTACTATGCAGATGCCTGTGGAATGAGGATGCCTGAGGAAAACTGTGGAGGTGAATTCACAGGAATCGCTTTGTGCATGATGGTTCCTTTGTGTATAAGTAGGCATTATTAATGGGAACTTGTCTGGTCCGTGTTGGTATGCTAGATGGTGGAAACTGCTTGCACGGCAGGGTATTTTATACATGGCAGGACGTGTGTAGGGCTTCTGCGCAGTACGAAAACACCAGATGGAGTTTCCGAGATCACATTGATGTTCCGCTGATTTTGACAGCATATGGGAGTAAAAACCTGTGCTATAATATAATCCCTTGAGTAATACGCTGGACAATTTGTTTCGTGATAAATCTCACGTGATGTGTGGAATTTCCGACATGAAATTCCCTGAAGAATCCCGCAGATTTAGTTTTCGGACTTTCTAAGGAAGCTGCTCACATAGCACAAACTCTTCGGTAACTTTCCGTACTTATATAAGTCATTATACACCTAATCGTGCCACCTCTGAGAGACATAACATGCAATTTTACAACTCTGCATACGCTGTGCAACGCACGACATTTGTGTCCACCAGTCACAGCTAGCCTTACGGGCTAACTATGAGCAGATGGCTGCTTCCTGGCTGCGTCCAGGGACATAACATGCTTCCTGCCACCTCTGAGAGACATAACATGCAATTTTACAACTCTGCATACGCTGTGCAACGGCACGACATTTGTGTACACCAGTCACAGCTAGCCTTACGGGCTGACTATGAACAGATGGCTGCTTCCTGGCTGCGTCCAGGGGCGGTACGCCAACCGGCACTCACAGTCGCAGCAGCCTAGCACCACCAAAAGCAGCTCGCTGGCCAGCACAGCGCGCTGGAGTCAATGAGATGCGTCGACCGGGCGGTATCGCCGAGGTGGCCGGCGCCGCCGCCGCCGCCTGACCTCGCCCGGCCCGATGCAGCCGGCACATATCGGGTCGATCAGCCGGCCCTGACTGCATAGCGCCGCGACGTTCAAACGCCAGTCTGGCATCCCGCGACGGCGCGGTGTCCTGAGAGGACCGAGGGGAGGGGAGGGGAGGGTGCAGCAGCCGCGCTGACCCCGTGGCGGCGCGGTGTGCTGAGAGGGCCGAGGGGAGGGGAGGGGAGGGTGCAGCAGCCACGCTGACCCCGTGGCGGCGCGGTGTCCTTAGAGGGCCGAGGGGAGGGGAGGGGAGGGTGCAGCAGCCGCGCTGACCCCGTGGCGGCGCGGTGTGCTGAGAGGGCCGAGGGGAGGGGAGGGTGCAGCAGCCGCGCTGACCCCGTGGCGGCGCGGTGTCCTGAGAGGGCCGAGGGGAGGGGAGGGGAGGGTGCAGCAGCCGCGCTGACCCGTGGCGGCGCGGTGTCCTGAGAGGGCCGAGGGGAGGGGAGGGTGCAGCAGCCGCGCTGACCCCGTGGCGGCGCGGTGTCCTGAGAGGGCCGAGGGGAGGGGAGGGTGCAGCAGCCGCGCTGACCCCGTGGCGGCGCGGTGTCCTGAGAGGGTCGAGGGGAGGGGAGGGTGCAGCAGCCGCGCTGACCCCGTGGCGGCGCGGTGTGCTGAGAGGGCCGAGGGGAGGGTGCAGTAGCCGCGCTGACCCCGTGGCGGCGCGGTGTCCTGAGAGGGTCGAGGGGAGGGGAGGGGAGGGTGCAGCAGCCGCGCTGACCCGTGCGTAATGGCATTCGGCCGTGTGCCGGCAGTCGGGGACTCGGGCTTTAAAAGGACCGGCCGGTGACGGTCAGGGGCGCATGCCCGCCGTCCTAGGCCCTCCGTGGCAGTTCTATGCGCAATCGAAGTGGGTCGTCCGGTTGAAGTGGGACATTAGCAATGTTCGGTCAAGTTTAAAGGTGTACTATGAAGTTTATAGTGGTATTATGAACTCATGTGAAATGCTTCAATGATTCGCATGATTTAGATGACTTCGAGTAAACATGATTCCATCGTTTTCAAGGAATGTTCTATGAAGAAATCGATGTAAAATACCAGCACGTCCACCCACAGTTGCAGGTGCACCACTGCCGCACAGGTGACACACAACCTATCGCATTTCCACATCGTGGCTTCCATTTCCCGTCTCATGTTCATTGCCACCCGGCCACCGCTTAGACTGAAGCATCGCTCCATTACGTCTGTGACAGGCGCGCTATGTACGACACGGCACACTGCATTGGCGTCCGTATGTGCACGATAAGAGCGCCTCCTGTTGGCAACACTGCGCTCTGAACCACCGCACGTCACTGGACGCCAGGCGATGCGGCAGGCGGGCTGTTCTGGTGGCTTCTGAAACCGGCACCTGTTCCGCCTTCGTCATTGTCTCTGTCGCAAGTGGCAATTAAGGCGCAGCTATATTTGTGCAGACGGGTTAGATGTGCGTATAACAGTCGTGTTTTGGTAGCTCGACAGAATCAAGGTGACCGAGACTGGACCAGGGCAAGCGCTACTTGTTCACGAAGTGATAGTCCCCTGTCTGTCAGAGTTGTGATTGCCGTGTCTTTTGCAGGTCATTACGGCCTACCACTACTAACTAAGAACACAAGTCGTTTTTTTTTACAAATCCATTCAAGTAGCGCTGTTCCCTAAGTTTTATCTAATGGGACATTATGTATAAAACAAAACTATAACGGGCTTGTCTCAGCTATGGACGCAAACAAAACTTATAACGGGCTTGTCTCACCTATGGCCTGTGCAGTTTCCAGAGAAATGCGTTCCGCCAGCACGTCGCGCATTTTATCACACACTGATTGTCGGAGCAGCGACTTCAACAAAGCGCCTCACTATCCGTACAAACCGCCGGTACGCGGCACGCATGTAAATGTTCCGTCTGCCAGGCGGCGGAGGAGAGCGCCGGGCGCACCTGAGCCCCTCGGCAGCCCGGGCTGGGCGAGCTGAGCTGCAATACCGACCGGCCGTGACCGGTGTGCGCGCCGCTCCGGCAGACAGACTCGTAATCCGGGGCCATGCAGCGCCGGGTATGGCCCCTGACCGTCCCAGCCGGTCCTCCCTCCCCGCAGCTGCACATTGACGGGTAATCCGCGCAGCCCCGGCACCGGCCGAGCTGAGCCAGCTCAACCCGCCGAGCTGGGCCAGCTCAGCCCAGACCGGACGGGGGCGAGAGGCTTCTCCGGCCAGGGGCGAGAGGCTTCTCCGACCAGGGTGAGAGCAGAGATGGATAAGGGCTCCGTCTTCTCCCATAAATCTGGGATTTATGTTACAAAGCAGCGTGCTCTCGACTGCATTGTGTAAGCCCCTCGGAGCTGGTGTCGGTGTCGATGGCTGTGTCGGTATCGAAGTTGGCGTCGGTGTCGGTGTCGGTCCTCCCATCCTGTGACCACCCACGGCTGCCACCGGCCGGAAGCGCCATTGATTGAGTCCGGCATTACATTGGCTGGAGATCAATTGGCTGCAGCTATTGACCGCTGGTTCAGCTGTCAGACCCGCTCGATATCGACCAACTGCCTCAGTCAGCTCGATCTCGGGGATCAGTCCGCAGTCAAACCATCCGCTTCCGCAGTCCCGCCCCCGGGTGCCCTCTGTGGCTGTTCCGAGCAGCACCCAATAGTCAGAGGTCGGAGGGAAGATAGTCGGAGGGAAGACTGAGGAACAGTGGGCGTGTCCTGGCACGGAGGGTGTTTAACCCGTGTTTACCCCGTATAAGGCATGTATAAGGCATGGTGTTCAGCTCTAGCTGCAGGGCCGAGCAGGGTAACCTTGGGAAATCCCAGTCCTCTTCGAAGTCGCGTCTCGGTGGCGCAACTATTTTGCATGGAGGGTCAGCCGACCGCTCCTGGTGCAGAGGAGCATGAATGTGCCCCGCATAAATCTTCGCCAAGTCCTGCACGTCACTTGTTTGGCATGCCTCCGTCTTCGCCAAGTCCTGCACGTCACTCGTGTGGCATGTCTCCGTTTGTATGACGCTGCATGGCGATACATTCCTTGGATGTTCGGAGTAAGTTTATCGCGGCTGTGTAAGGAGGTACCTGTAATAAGCATGTCCATGAGAATGAATGGGGTCTGTGTCGCTGTGTCAATTAACCCCACGCAGTAAATGTTTCAATTAGCCGTGGTAAATGTGCGCCATTTGGGCTTGACGTAGTGTGCAATTACCTTAACCCGCGCGGCGCTGGGGTCTCCATCCGAACGCACCGCGCTGGGGGGGTAAATTTTACCCCCCTCTTATCTCCCGAACCAATAATCGCAGCGAGACGCGCAAGGCGGCGATCGGAAGCTCTCGATGGGAAGATTCTAAGTAATTCTTAAAATTTTATTTAAAAGGTCACATATCAGGTCAGGGTCAGGTCAAAGGTCAAAACCACCTGTTTTCGAGATTATTGGCTGCAGAGACCGGACTATCAACAGCAGCGCGCCGAAACTCTGCCAAAACACTTCTAAATATAAGGAGAGGGTAATGCTTGAGTATGAATATCATACTAAGTACAGGTCAAGGTCAAAGTCAGGTCACAAAAGGTCACACTGTGAAAAAGTAATATGAAACCCATGTGACACATGTCTCATGGGTTATTTCAGACGTAGAATCCAAAAATAATGGTTATTTTGACATTTGACCTCAAGGTCAGGTCAAGATCAGGCAAAAAAGGTCAAATTTTGAAATCCAAAATTTGCAATAACCGACACATGTTTACGGTTCAGTTTTGCCACAGCAATCCAATGGTGCAATTTTTTTTTGTGTACGACGTCTAGAAATGTCAAAATTTGCGATTTTTTTTTTAAATGCGTCCATCACATTGAACACTTATTAGTGTCATTTGGGGGTCAAAAATATAGATATTTGTTTGAAATTTGGAATAGTCACTCATTAGAGATGGTTATCTGACATATCTTCCGGTTTTTTGAAAATTCTTACAATTTTGGATTTTGTAAACTTTGAAAAAAATAAAAACGATTTTTTGCATTTTGGAGATCAGAAAATCAAAATTGTGCAAATCCGAGATAGCCATCTTGTAGAGAATGTCATTTCCTTCCTTTTGACGTGCTTTGTTTGCAATTTGCTTTAATACTCGCTGTTCTATCATCGATCAAAGTTTCGTCCATTTTGGACCGAAAATGACGTTACATGACGTCACTAAAACGCTATTTTCGCAAAAACTTCTCGACCGATTTTCTCCAAAATTTATCTGAAGACGTCAAATCGATGCCAGATAAGGTACTGAAAGTTTCGCGTCGATATCTAGTGTAGTTTTGAATCTATAGTGAAAACCCGGGAGGGGGGGTAAAATTTACCCCCCCCCCCCCCAGCGCCGCGCGGGTTAACACGCTATTCATCACACCCCATTAGTCAGAGGTCCAAGCAAGTCATGAATCAGATCCACACGCTACTGCCGAGCCCAGCACCGCACTGAGCCACAGCTGCTGCTGATCTGGCGTATGGGTGTGCAGTGTGCACATCGTCATTGAACCGTAGCAGCACACCGAAACACCCTCGGCAGGTGCGCGCAATCTGTTCGAAATCGCCGCCTGTCGCTCCGCCTCGGCGGCCCAGCTGCAGCGGTCACCGGTCGGTCACCGATCGGTCACCGGTCGGTCACGCGTCCCGAGCCCAGGCTGCACAGCCTGTCAACGACCGCTCCGTCTGCGGCCTTGCTCACGATCATGGCGCGGCTGCTGCCGGGGCGGGTGGGACGCCCATCGTCTGTCTGAGTGCCGGCAGTGAGTAACGTCCGCCGGCACACGGCCTGACATACACATTCCTGGCCGGATTGTATCGTCTGGGTGTGCTGTGCCGGCCTGCCGACCGGCGGCAGCGGGGTCTCTGAATGGCATTAGTGGCCGGAGGGGCACTGCGCCGGCGCACCGGCGCTCCAGGGCTACAGGTGCACGTGCAGTGCAGCCAGGCACGCCCCGATCCGGCCGGTGTCATCAGAATTACGGCGCTCGGATAGTTCGGTTCGGTCTGTGCAAGGATTTTGTATGGCTAGAGATGGGCTGCGCTTAGGTGATTAGGTGGAGGACAATGGAAAAAGTAGCTTACATTTTCCTCAGTATCTTGACGAATTCAACATGCGAGTGATGCATAACTGTCTTGTATATTTACAGAAGCGATCTGTTCTTAGATGATCAACCCGTTAACGCGGCCTTTTTTCCTTATGGTACGTGTGGAATCAGAAATATATTCTTTCTTACTTAAACTTTCGCTGTCGGCTGTGTAACCCTGCATCATTAGCATACTTCATTAATGCGATATTAATAAGTGACTGCTGAACAATGCATTGAACTTTATCGGACTCAGGGTGACATGTAAGGAAATTCACACTTTCATTTGACCTCGCGTGAATAACAGCAGCTGTTAGCAACTCTTTGCACTGCACCGTGTGGTGTAACAGGGCAGTAGCCATTAGCCAGGTATCTGCAAAGATCGCTCTAAAATTACCTAATATGAATGGAGCGTAAAGACGTGACCAGGACCGGCTTTTTAGAGACCAGGATTAGAGTGAATACATGTAAAGGTCTTACAGATCAGAATCAAAGATCGCCTAAAGATTTTGTTTCATACGTTCAATTTCCTCATCACCTTTCCGGGGTTTATTAAATCGGTTTTGGAATCAGAAACTGTTTGTGTGCTAATGGACAGCTTGCACTGGACCATCTTGAACCTCAAGTCACCTTTGCGCTGAACAGTTCATGAGCTTTCACGGTCAGTTCGACTACACAGCTCTCTTGGACTGCAGAGCTCGGAGGTCTCCGGTCTTCAGTGGAATGACTACAGACTTCAGGTGTTAAGCGCGTAAAGATCGCAAGGTGTGTGTAATCTTCAATTGCAGGGCGTACGCTGCAATATTCCCCCGGCCTTATATTCACACAGTGACGGTGCAAAATATGAGAAGAGCTGTAGCAGGATGGTCTAACCCATGAATACCTTTGGTGGCATTGAGACATATGAGGCCAGTGATGCCTGTCAACGGTTACAGTGCAATCTAGTCACTGCAGGACATTGGCAAGGTCTGTCTTCCCTTATTGCACCTGGCCACAACGGACGGGAAGCCTGCTTTCTGAGTGGGATGGATTGGACGTGACCATTAATGTGTCAACTATAGTTTAGCAGTTGATCAGCGAACACAATTGCGTAGGGAAGAACGCCGGACCGGTTTAAAGAGTTAGACTCTGGAAAACCTAAAGAAACAGCTCGAATAGCAATGGGAAATCAGCTTTGTTTTCTTCCGCCTGACCTGTCAGAGGAGGTCCCATATCATCATCGAGAAGGAGGACCTCCACCCGTGTCAGGAACCTCCACAACACTCAAACTATAGTTGATTTGCAAGTGGCAGTACTCCAACGTCTTAATTACATTACGATGCGTCCCGTCCGCATGCGCGTGTATGTATATGCATACATACATAATGTATACATACATAGTATTAACGATTCTGCACCCTTCCACAACAGAGTGGTTTGTATGAGCCCTCGTCATATTCACAGTACCACAGGCGATAAACTCACACTGACTCGCGATCAAATGAATATTCAAATACACGATAAACTGTTGAAAATCCGCTTAAACGAGTACACAATAAACAAAAGAAAAACAGTGAGTCTCCACATTTCCCTTTAGCATGGCACATGGTCGCTTCATTTCGTTTTTGAATTTTGAAACGAACAGTTGACATGTGGGACAAGATTCTAAAGCGTGCGTGTTATACAGTTCGCTGGCACGGTGGACAAACGTGCCTTTGCCCACCCGGTTCTCGTCTGAAAGGAAATAGTTCACCTTCGGATTTTTTTCAGAACACGATTTTATTATATTTTTTAATACAGTTTCTTTTTTTTCTGTTTAAAAATGGTCCTACATCGCGCCAATTCAGGACAGAAGGTTGTAAATTATTGATTTTATGGTGTGCGTTATTGGTCTGCGCATGCTCCATGGCAGTGCTGGCACTTTCAGACGGTACGGTACATCATATATGCGCCGTATTCCTTCGCCAAAAAGTCAAATATCTTCGGCTGGGGAGTCTTTTCAGCCAAGAAAAGTTCCAGATAAGGATTTCTCAACACGGGGTACAAAGCTGCTATTTCAGTTCAAAACCCATATTGAAGGTGAACTATTTCCTTTAAGCCCAGGCTACACACTATGCGTGATTGTCAAGGAAATCACGCGCGTGTTCTCCGTGTTTGCAGAACTTCCTTGACGTCCGGGATCTGCCGGTCAAACAAATCACGCAACGAAAATGGATAAACCACTGCATTTTTGTAATCGATAAACCATTGCATAAATATCTACCAGCTTAAAGGGACACTCCCACCTTAACATTAGTTTTGAGTTGAGATAGCCATGTTGTTGGATTTTCTTTGAAATTAAGTAGGGTAGCAGTTAAAACGACCACAGGTCTAATCAAAAAGAAATTCGGGCTTGGTCTCGACAATTGTAACGAATAAACCCCACGTGCATTTGAATAGGGGTCTAAAGCCGATGACGTCACCCCTCTTTACCAAATGGTGATGATAGTCGACTTGTTTTAACGTTAGACTTGGAGATATTTGCGTGTTTAAAATGGTTTGGTAATTGGTTTGTTTTGTATTCAAAGCGCCAAAATTGTCTCGAAATAATTGTGCCATACTTTGGCAGCGTAAAGGATTTCTGTATAGGTCTCTAGAGCTCAATATGACGTCATCAACCCAAATATTAAGACTTAACTTTTTATGAATTTGAGCACTGTTTGCGAGAAACAAATGCCATAATCGTGTTCGGCAACAATTACTTCATATTTTGCACCACAAGCGGCGTACATTTGACAACTTTGGGAAGGTGGGAGTATCACTTTAAACACAAGTTTCAACACGCATAATTTGCTCCAACGCTTCTTCATTCATCTTCCGCCACGATACTCAGCACACATTATTCAATTTTAGGTCTATCATAGACTACAATACACGAAATCAAGCAAAATGACCAAGACCCTGCAACACGCAATCTCGGAAAACCCGACAAGTTCAGAATTTTGAACTTTTCATCGGTCCGTCCGTGTCGTGTCTGTGGAATTGCATCGACGTTTCATCCGGGATCTGCGTGATGTGCCAGTGTAGCTCACCCAATGCATTTACTATCAGCTGCACTTGCTCTGTCACGCAAAACCCGACAACACGGATAACACGCGCGCGATTTTCCGAAAATCACGCATAGTGCATAGTGCCTGGGCTTTAGTCACGCATAGTGCCTGGGCTTTAGTCAAGTGCAAATGGTCGGATTGCCTCGTTTCGCGCATGCTGAGGTCTATTAAATCGGAAGCGATTGCGAGCGGACTCTGGCTCGCTTGTTTTTAGTACTGTGTGAGTCATGATGAGAGTACTGAACGCGACTTGCTGTTTCACCGAAACCCAGCCAAGCTCGCTCAGCACATCAGAGATATGCTCAAACTTTCTCCTTCTACACAGGGAGAGCTTGACTCCCTATAGCTTCCATATAGGGAGATATATTGTTACCGTCGGCACGTTGTGTCACGGTCAGTAATAGCTGAGACTACAGACTTACCATCCGGTGGATGGGTGGAAGATAAGTCTCGAGTGACCCAAAGGAACAGCAGCTGCCTACCTAGGCCCACGGAAGAAGAATTCGGTGGCCTCTCGAAAGCTTCCGAGAGAGCTGTGTGGTCACAGAGAATCGTGAGTCACATGGTGAAAAGTATTGCTGGGAGGCGCCGTGGAGGTCACTATGCACTATCTCGCGAGAGGTGCTCGAGGGAGGCAGGGGTCGGCCCTGAAGAGACCCTGGAGGAGGTCGCTGTTTGACCCTGGAGAAGCACTGAAGGAGGTCACGGGTCGCTCCTGAAGGCACCTCCCCGGTCGGAGGCTGGTGTGTGAGGAGGTGACTTCATGTCCCGTCGAGAGGCTCCCAGAGGCGGCGGCGGCTGTGTATTCCTGGAGAAGCCTCCTGAGTAGGATGCTGCCGTTTGTCCTTGGAGAGGCCCCAGGAAGAGACCCGGGAGGAGTCTGCGGGTCACACCTGAAGGGCCCCCGGAGGAGGTCACCTCTGGAGAGCGGCTGTGTCGCGCTACAGGCGCGTCAGCCGGTGAAAGTGGGCAGCACGAGACTGGTTCGACTCCCGCGCGCTGCAAGGTCGGCCCGTGTCCGGTGGCGCGTGGTAGCGGCTGACCACTTTCGGCGCGGCCAGGTCACCTGACCGGTCGCGGCCTGCGGCGGCGGCTGCGGCTGCGGCTGGCTCGCCCCCCCCCCCCCCCCCCCCCCCAGCGGTGTCGGCGGCCGTCCGCAAGGGCGCAGGGCTGGGCGGCGCTCGGCGGCAGCGGAGCGCCATCTATGTCCGATGACCTCCTTTGATCTGGCCGAGTTGGCTAAACCGGATGTCCCACCCACCTGACGCAATGGGCTGCGCCTAATCGGTTCGAACGATTGCTGTGGGGACCTGATCATCAGTTCATTCTCTTTGATCATTTTGGTCAATTTGATTTCTGTTGGTGATCAGTATGCGTATACTGTTTCGTTTTGTGTGTTATTGGATACGGGATAATCCAACAAGGAGGCGTTATCTTGAAACAATATCCATCGTTCACGGCCGATTATCCCCTGCGACTCAACTATATGTCAATCCAGTGCACGTCGCTCACATTCCTATTGATCTTCGATAAACTTGATATTTTCCGCTTCTGGCGTATACGGCTCAAAGTTTATGATAATGGTTCGAATTGTATGACAGCTGTGGCAGATAATGGCAAACGATAGCAACACATCTGGCGTTATTGTGTGCCCGGTGTCGTGGCGTTATTGTGTGCCCGGTGTCGTGGCGTTGTTGTGTGCCCGGTGTCGTGGCGTTGCTGTGTGCCCGGTGTCGTGGTGTTGTTGTGTGCCCGGTGTCGTGGCGTTGCTGTGTGCCCGGTGTCATGGCGTTGTTGTGTGCCCGGTGTCGTGGCGTTGATACATTTGAATGGATGGCATCCATGTGATAGTGGTATGAGTGACCAAACAATTGTCATAAAACGTTTTCGAATTCCTTCTTTTGAATAATTGTGATATATTCGTTGCATTTTTAATACCAGTAAAACGCCTTATTGGGCCATGACCGAGCGGGCGCGCACTGGTAAAGCTAAAACAGGTTTGATATATGAAACGGTACGGGATCAGACCTGGTAGTAAACACATAGTCCTTTTAGTCCTTTTAGTCCTCCATAAATTTTTTCAGGACTCCATGCATGCCAACATAAAAATTAAGTTTTATTAAATTGTACGTGATCTCCTTTCTCGAATCCGCCAAAAGGGAGTACGTTCTGAGCGGCTGCATGGTTCAGCGTATACAAAACGAATGCTTAGATAAATCAAGCCATTTTTTATCGATAATTATTTTGGTTCATTTCGACGTCTGCGGGTGCCAAGCGCTGTGGTACCACCCTTATCAGAACGCACCATAACAAAATCAAAATTGATTTGATGGTCCTATCCAATGGCGAAAGCCCGATCTCAATCGGAGCAGTGGTTGCAAAGCTATTAGCTTCCGAAAAGCGTCTGTATGGCCGGGTCGGGCCGGTTCAAATGTAAATTTGTCTAGTAAGTTGACGAGAAACCTCACGGGCGCTTCGCGCCCGCTCGGTAACTGCACGGCACACACTGCATACCGAGCCGAATATTTGTTATTTAATGCACGAGTGAAACCGTTTAAGCTTGGCTGTCTCGGCGTGAACTGTTTCGGCCGGTTGCCAGGGCCGACTAGTTACCCTCCCCCTGGCTATGAAGTCGTCTACCTGCCCCCCCCCCCCCCCTCGGCTGACCCTGGCGACCCTGACCACCGGCCCTGTCGTCGGGCCGCCAGATACCAATCATCGGCCTCTCAGCAACTGTCTGTCGACCTCTGCAAGAACGGCATCGCCGTGAGTGGCGCAGCAGCCCCTCCTGACAACACTCTGCGTACTTACAGATATTCGACTACCTGAAGAAAACAGACCCTGCGCAGCTGGATAAGGTGGTGGCAATCCCAGGTGATGTTATGCAGCCCGACCTAGGCATCTCGTCCACAGACAGACAGACTCTCGAAGATGAGGTGAGTGACGTTGTGCAGGGCACTAACTCTCGCTTGGTTTGATGTGGGTGCGCACTGATTGACAAAATAATATTATCTGTGTTTGCTAAGACCATACTGAGTACTAAGACCATTTCTGAGACCCAGAAATGTTTTGTTACAATTATGCAGTTTCAAATTTGCATCTTATCTGACCCGACTTTGACCTAACCGGAGAATAAACGTCTCTGAATTGCTCTAACATGAAGTCAGTAGGTTGAATGGTTTTTAATGTCAAATTCTACATGTAAACGAACTTTGAAATATCAGCTGCATTGCTCTTGTAGCTAACTTACTTATAGTGCCTTTGTGCCCTGATCTTGGCCTTGACCTTCGCTTAAAATCGGACACTTTCTCATGCAGCATATTTGTTGTACTTTTGTGAGCATTTTGGGTGATGATGTAGCGCTATCGATAGAAAATGAAACTAATAATCTAAATTGCCTCGACATTGATATTTGCTTTAGGTTGAATGACAAATGACTTAAGGTTGAACATATTAAGTATGTCTTAAAATGTCCCACTGAGTTTTTGATTGCCGGGTTTTGTGTCTGAATATGGTATTCGGTTCGGAAAATAACCAGGAAGCACACGAGTCAAAGGCGGAGACCCGAACCAAATCCGTCTAACATCGGAAGTAAAAGAGCCACGAACTGTAGAGCCACGAAAGTAAAAGAGCCACGAACTGTAGGTTGTCCTCGTTGTCCTAATTAAAGGATTATTAATGTGAAATAGCCTATCTATATCATTTGGCAGTCTACCCGCTTCCTTGTATTATCATTGAGCTGAAGATGCCTTCACATTTCACAAGCATAGCGGATGACAAGTTGTTTAAAGGGACTGTCCTAACATTAACATTAAAGGGCCACCTTAACATTATATCTGAGTTGAGATAGCCATGTTGTTGGATTTGCATTGAAATATAGTAGGGTAGCAGTTAAAGGAAATAGTTCACCTTGAATTTTTTTTACTCAACACGATTTGATTAGATTTCTTAATACAATTTATTTTTATATTGTCAAAAATGGCCTTATATCGCGCCGGTTCAGGACAGAAGGCCGTAAATTTGTATTGTTTATCAAAACTATATGCATACTCTCTGAGTCAGAGTCCTGACGTCACGCGAATGTAAATAATAGTTCAGCCAATCAGATTCGAAAGTAGTCGCGTAAAGATAGACTCGCATTGGAGATGTGCCAACCGGCGGCCGGCGATCGCTTCCTAGCACCAGCTGCAAGCTGATTGGCTGATGGTATAGCCTCTGCCCGGGCTAGAACCAGTACAACATTCTTTCGCCAGCACCGCATTCCTTCGCCAAAAACTCAAATATATTCGGCTGGAGAGTCTTTTCAGTCAAGAAAACTTGCAGATAGGGGTTTCCGAACACGGGCTACACAACTGCTATCTCAGTTTAAAACTAATGTTGAAGGTGAACTATTTCCTTTAAAACAACCACATAGGTCTAATCGAAAAGAAATTCGAGCTTGGTCTTGGCAATTGTAACTAATAAACCCTACGTGTATTTGAATACGGATGTAAAGCCGATGACGTCTCTCTTTACCAAATGGTGATGGTAGTCGATTTGTTTTAATGTGAACCTTGGAGATATTTACTACGTTTCGATGGTTTGGTAATTGGTTTGTTATGTATTCAAAGCGCCAGAATTGTCTCGAAATAATTGAGCCATAATTTGGCAGCGTAAAGGATTTCTGTGTAGCTCTCTGGAGCTCAATATGACGTAATCAACCCAAATATTAAGACCTAACTTTTTATGGAATTGAACACTGTTTGCCAGAAACAAATATCATAATCGTGTTCGGCAGAATTACTTCATATTTTGCACCACAAGCGGCGTACATTTGACAACTTTTGGGAAGGTGGGACACTCCCTTTAACGATATTCCACCGGTAGATCCGTGCACATCCGTTGTTTGGAGCTAAAGCCGGTAGCCGGAGTGTCATGGACGGCCGTGTATTAGGGTCACCAGCAGGCGGGATTGAAGGGACTCGACATCACATAACGACTGAGAGTGACGCTTCCACTTGACAGTTACACCGCTTTAATGATAACACTGACATGAAACTGTTCATAGTTTATACGATCACCAGCCACTTTTAGTCGCCAAGCATTTAGGTCATTCTCGTATAACATTAACGCCTGTTGCATTGCTTATTTGTGGTTTAACTATGACAAAGTCGGAGTTTTACTAGTTTAAGGCCAGCCGGTGCAACAGTTGGCCCAGGACCTGAATGAGCCGAGCACAAAGCATACCCACATTAAGTATAAACATTTAAGTACAAAGCATAAGCGGGTGCAAAGATGAGTGAGGTAAGCCGGTATGTAGTCCATAGTCGAACCGCGATAGAGTAATATTCTTTATTTCTGAGCGTAATGCTTATGTTGTAAGTTGTAACTTGGCTTCATAAAGTTATGCATTACTTTCGGTGTACCGACAATCTTATAACGTTCAAACCTACAGGGAATGAGTATGAGCCGATGGTACGGTGGCAGGGAATACGATATAATTATATACACAAACGAATAGCAATGTCCAGTCCAGTCTAGATGTCCACGTTTTGTATTCCAGTTCACCCTCCTTCTGGTTCGGCTGAACAACTTTTTGCATCAGACGGTAACAGCTGTCTATAGTTTATACTGCCGGGCTTAATATAACTCGAGTGGTATTGCCTTGGACCAGCTGGCCACAGCAGCGTTATAAATACACTCAACGTCTACTAGTTATACGAAACGCCCGATCTACACCCCGCCCCTTTCTCTCAATTGTAAGAGTGTAAGACCATTCACATGTGTAAATTGACCATCTTTTCCTGTATACCAGTAAAACGCCTTTTTGGGTGATGACCGAGCGGACGCGCACTGGTAAAGCTAAAACAGGTTTTAAATATGAAACGGTACGGGAGCACACGTGGTAGTAACACATAGTCCTTTTAGTTTTTTTAGTCCCCCATGAAAATTGTCAGGCCTCCATGCATGCCAACATAAAAATTAAGTTTGATTAAATTGTACATGATCTCCTTTCTCGAATCCACCAAAAGGGAGTACGTCCTAAGCGCTGCATGCTTCAGCGTATACAAAAACGAATGCTTAGATAAATCAAACCATTTGTTATCAAGAATGATTTTTGTTCATTTCGACGTCTGCGGGTGCCACGCGCTGAGGTACCATCCCTATCAGAATGCACCATAACAAAATCAAAATTGCTTTGATTGTCCTATCCAATGGTGAAAACCCGATCTCAATCGGAGCACTGGTTGCAAAGTTATTGGCTTCCGAAAAACGTCTGTATGGCCGGGTCGGGCCGGTTCGGGCCGGGTCGGGCCGGGTCAAATGTAAATTTGTTACCGAGTGGGCGCGAAGCGCCCGTGAGGTTTCTCGTCAACTTACTAGACAAATTTACATTTGACCCGGCCCGACCCGGCCCGACCCGGCCATATCAGACGCCTTTCGGAAGCTAATAACTTTGCAACCACTGCTCCGATTGAGATCGAGTTTTCACCATTGGATAGGACCATCAAATCAATTTTGATTTTGTTATGGTGCGTTCTGATAGGGGAGGTACCACAGCGCGTGGCACTCGCAGACGTCCAAATGAACCAAAATCATTCTTGATCAAAAATGGCTTGATTAATCCAAGCATTCGTTTTTTTGTTTATTTTGTTTATTTGCTTTCATCGCCAACAGAGTCATACTCCACTGACAGGCGAAGTCAAAAAGATAAAAGACATGAAACACAACACATATATCACAGCCTAAAGTCGTTATAAAAGTAGAAGATGAATGACATGATGAACGAAGTGATGATGACTATGCGGTTAAAACGTACCTGATCACGAGAGCTCTAAAAACGCCAAAACTGTCATGAAAGATGTCTACGTTCAAATGACTGGCCAAGAAAACATTCATGGCTTTAGGGATCCTGCATAACATCCCTGATTCGATAGTTCTGACTCGAGCTCGAGGCACGGCGAACAGGGTGAGGGTGCGGGTCGATCGAGGCGGCACGTGCAGAGGAAAAGAGTTGAGCAGAACCTGAGAATCCACTCTCCCCCGCATAATGTTCCTCAGGAAGAGCATGTCATGCTGCACTCTGCGTTGTGCTAAAGATGGAATTTTGAAATGGAGCAGAAGGCTACCATAAGAAAGATCATTCGTTTGTCCGGAGGAAGTGTGAGCTAGCAGCCAAATGAGGAACTTGTGCTGCACTCGATCGACCCGCACCTTGTGGGAGTTGGCCGCCCCCGCCCAGACCACGCTGCAATATTCTAAAATCGATCGCACATTCGCGAAGTACGCAGCCAGTACTGCGCTTCGGTTGAATTTTGACTTGCTGGTACCTACTTGGAAAGAGCGGATAAGGAGGCCGAGTGCACGGTTGGCCCTGCTGACAGTATCCGATACATGTGGTGCGAAAGTTAATTTGGTGTCCATCGTTACACCCAGTGTAACGATGGACACCAAATATACAATGTAAAATGTTTGTGTTATATAAAATGTTAAAAAAATGTAAAAAATTATTTTAAAAAAAAATGTAAAATGTTATATAAAATGTTTTGTATACGCTGAAGCATGCATCGCTCAGGACGTACTCGCTTTTGGCGGATTCGAGAAAGGAGATTACGTACAATTTAATCAAACTTAATTTTTATGTTGGCATGCATGGAAGCCTGACAATTTGTATGGGGGACTAAAAGGACTAAAAGGACTATGTGTTACTACCACGTGTGCTCCCGTACCGTTTCATATTTCAAACCTGTTTTAACTTTACCAGTGCGCGCCCGCTCGGTCATCGCCCAAAAAGGCGTTTTACTGGTCTAGTAAGTTGACGAGAAACCTCACGGGCGCTTCGCGCCCGCTCGGTAACTAAACGAGACATTTTCCGATTGCTGTGAAGTGTCGCTTTGTTTAGCTACTTAGAACCGCCTCTCAGGAGTGATGGCCGCCTTCAGGGCTGGGGCTCTCCCGCAGCTCCGCTCTGCGGGAGAGGGGACGTTAAAGAGAGTGTGTCTAGTCAAATATCGAAAATGTGTTTACCTCCCAGCCGATAGATGCTGAATCTGAATCGAATGGTATCACATCACTCGTTCCTCTGTAGCTGGATCCAGTGGCTCATAATTGTAGTGGGCGGAGCCGGCAAAAGGTCGAAAAGCTTCTTCTTTTTAAATCATTAGAAATTATAAATCGTGTCGTTGCAAAATAAAGTGGCCCAAATCCGGGAAGAAATTCGAAATTGGGGGTAGGTAAGGTCCGCTAAAAACGGTTTGCCCCCCCAACAAAAAAAAAACGGCCGGCTGGATCCGCCCTTGTCCAAGGATATCAATCCGATTGATATACTTGATTGATTGATGTGCTCGATTGATACGAATATGACTTTGGTTTGGGAAATTGAATTGCCCAAACCAAAGTCATATTCGTATTGTTCAGCTCAAGATATCCAGGATTGCCAAACTTCAAGAAATCTGCCAAGGTGAAATATTCCCTTTAAAGGGAAATATTCACATTTTGATTGTTTTAGCAACAATTTCTTAGGTTTCCGTTATGGTATATAAATGATGTTATTTAAATTTAAGAATTAAATCAAACTATTCCTATAATTCAAAATTGGAAGTTTCGACAAATTAAAAAGCAAGTGCATATACTTCTTTCGGAGTTCATGATCGGTGTTTTCCCTCCACTAACGAAACGCGACACCGACATATTTTTTCGACACGCTTTTGTATCAATCTGTTCGACGTTGAATACCAACAAATCACATACACTAAATAGGTTGCCGTCCGGGGCCAAACTAAACTGCCGATTTCAATGCACTTTTTTTCAAATGCTTGTTGATTGTTCATAAAAGTTTGGCACATATTCGCAAAAGATAGAGTGCAGGAAACATATCGCATACCTTCATGATAAATAACAATGCGTAGGGAGGCTAATTTACTGAATTCGTTATCGAGTACATGCTGAGTACCGACCGATATAAGCGTGGATCGCTTATCAGTAGGAAACTGACAATATCTTTCGGTAGGAATGTTTATATGCAAAATGTGATGAATTTACATCATATGTTTGTCTCGTCTATCAATTTCAGGCGCTAACTCCATTTTTGTGGGAAAAGGGGATTATCTCCCTTTAAAGGAAACCAGTCACTCTGCCTTATCGCTGTGAATATGCTAATAAGGGGTATTCGTGCCGGAAAATGTTGAATATGGCATTGGTTTGGCTAAATTGCCAAGATATACCTCCCAAAATCCAATTTTTCAAAGGCAATATATTTCGAAAACATAGACTCGCATATTCAGCCTATAGATTGCGAGAAGTGGCGCGGATTTTAAAAGTAGCGCATGTTATGACATGGTGTGCTTACAAAGAAGAAGCCTCGAAACATTGTACAAATAATTATTTATAAAAGTAGTAAGTACAAATGTTGTGATTATCCTATAACTGTTTACATAACTAGCATAATATTGTCATTGGCGAAGGGTACGCTCGCTAGTCCAGTAACGCTGTTTTTAACACGTGCTACCATGTGAAGCTTTTCGACAAAGAGCCAAACTTTTCGACAATATTTTTTCAATACTTTTCGCATTTCAGGATAAAACATCAAAGATATTCGGTAGGAGAGTTCTTACAACCAAACGGAGTATGCCGTAAGTGATTTCTCGACATGGCCTTCAACACCGCTATCTCAGTTTAAAACCCCATGATAAAAGTGACTGATTTCCTTTAAGCCGATGGACGGTCGCTCGGTGGGCGATCTACTTCAGCCCACTTTACCCCTTCTCCTTCATTCCATGGCTGCGCAGTGGCCCAAACGGACCGAAGCGACCTTATCCTAGGCAGACTGCCTTTGCATGCCGATATGTCAGTGTGACCGTATAAGTCCGATTTGTGGTGGAATGCAAATGCCATGAGATGTCGCGTCGTAAGTCATAATTTTACAAAATGGCATGTTTCTGTTCGTTTCAGGTCAGCATTGTCTTCCACTCAGCAGCAACAGTCAAATTCGACGAAGTCCTCAAAGTCTCAGTCACAATGAACGTCAAGGGCACACAAAAATTGCTACATTTGGCAAAGAGAATGCGAAATCTTGAGGTAAGAGAGTATAGCTTCGTGATTCGTCATGTGGTGGAGACCGCGAGGCTCCCAAGGTGACGTAAGATGCCGGAGAATATAAGAGACATTAATCTTTATTACTTGAATATTAATTGAAGGTCAAACGTTCGGAAGTAAATGTTTTCGCTATGAAACCATTTTTATGACAGGCCAAAGAAGTTCCCAAAGGAATTATTTTTAGACGATATTCTCCACTGTCATATATCATATACAGTGATATACTCCCCAAGGCGTAATATACGAGCGGAGCGGCCGCTGTTGATTCCCTGCTGCACCTACCCCGGGCAAGTCCCGGCCGCACCGTCCCGCACTCGTAACCTCACCTCTCCTGACGCCGGCCTTCACACCCCTGCCCCCCCTCCGCAGGCCTTCATCCACGTGTCGACGGCGTACTGCAACTGCGACCGGACCGTCATCGACGAGGTGGTCTACCCCAGCCCGGCCGACCCCAAGAAAGTCATGGAGATGGTCGAGTGGCTCGACGATGACGTGCTCGCCGACATCACGCCAAAGTGAGTCGCCCTGGGGAGGGGTAGAGATGGCCGACATCACGCCAAAGTGAGTCGCCCTGGTGGAGGGGTAGAGATGGCCGAAATCACGCCAAAGTGAGTCGCCCTGGGGGAGGGGGGGGGGGGGGTAGAGATGGCCGACATCACGCCAAAGTGAGTCGCCCGGGGGGGGGGGGGGGGGGTAGAGATGGCCGACATCACGCCAAAGTGAGTCGCCCTGGGGGAGGGGTAGAGATGGCCGACATCACGCCAAAGTGAGTCGCCCTGGGGGAGGGGTAGAGATGGCCGACATCACGCCAAAATGAGTCGCCCTGGGGGAGGGGGGGGGGGGGGTAGAGATGGCCGACATCACGCCAAAGTGAGTCGCCCTGGGGGAGGGGGGGGGGGGGGGTAGAGATGGCCGACATCACGCCAAAGTGAGTCGCCCAGGGGGAGGGGGGGAGTAGAGATGGCCGACATCATGCCAAAGTGAGTCGCCCTGGGGGAGGGGGGGGGGGGGTAGAGATGGCCAACATCACGCCAAAGTGAGTCGCCGAGCGTATGTGAATTGAGTTGTGTGTGGCTGGGGCCCCTCCATTAACAGTATAAGTTATTATGTGTGTTAAAGTCCCAAGTAAGCGAAATAAAACTTCGCATTTGGAACGTTTAGAGGTTTGCGGAGATTTATTTTACATGATTCATTACAAGTTTATTGAGCCTCATTACAAATTAATACCATGTAAAGTCGGCTATAATGTTATAAATTCATCCAACAAAAAAAAAACTCGCAAAGGGACTTCCTGTAACATTTGTGTGTCGTGTTCTTGCCACATCGGCACCTGTTAGATTGGGGGCTCTGCGTACAATCCTATGGACTGAGTCTTGTTTAAATGACGTCATCGGCTCGCCGCTCGGATAAGCCGTGTTGTGGTCTGATGACGTCACCATACCGTTGGCTAACATCTCCGTGTTGCTATCTCGGCAGACTGCTGGGTAACCGGCCAAACACGTACACCTACACCAAGGCGCTGGCCGAGAGCCTCATCGTCTCCGAGTGCGAAGACATGCCGCTGGCCATCGTCCGGCCGTCCATAGGTACGTCAGTCGCTGCCCTGTGTGCACGGGCGTGTGCGTGCTGCCGTCCATAAATACATCATTACATGAGTCGGCTTCTCCAGCCCCCCCCCCCCCCCCCTCCGAATTTGCGCAGGCCGCGTGTGCGTTCTGTAGCTCTGTAAACGGGCCGGCGTGGGCCCAAGTGTGAGATGCCGACAGATTCCGCTCGGTTGCCATGGCAATCCCGTGTCCGGGCTCTTATTCGGACCAGTCGATATTTCAGCGAAAGATGATTAGCAAAAATTGCGCACCAACCGGATAGAAAAGTTCCTCGAAGCAGCTTATGCCGCAAAAAGAGCGGGCACGTACTTGAATAGGATCTCACAAAGGCACGCCTTGAGCTGGCTTAACCGTATTAATTGGCGGGTTGAGACGGAATGTTGTCATGCAGGTGGCCACGCACTCGACAAAACCTCTTCAAATCCCCCTTCAATGTGGCGCCATTGGTCGGCGGATCGGTAGATCAGTAAAGATGGCAAAGTTCGATATAAATATTGCCAAAGGGGTCTTGTCATGAAACACACGCAGAGTCAGAGAGCATGTATAATAAGATATCTTCTGGCATGTACTGTCGTCGGTTGTTTGAATGTCAAAATTTCCTCTGGAAGCATGGCGTACACAAGTGGGGGTGGGGGGGGGGGGGGCAAACGGGGCAATTGCCCCCCCCCCCCGCTGAAGGTCTGTACGTGCCCCTTTGGTCGAAAAAATGAAGTATTTTTTTTTGTTATAAAGAGAAAAATGGTGAAATATGCCCTTTTAAAAATATGGTGGGCCAAAGCCGGTGAGTTTTTTTTGGTGGGGGTACTTCATGCCCCCTGAGCAAAAATTTCCCCCTCCTGGAGTAAATCCTGGGTACGCCACTGTCTGGAAGTCAAATGTTCTTCAGATTTGATTGATTCCAGCAAACCAACTTTTAACTAACTTTGTTCGCCTTTGTTCCCGACATATCGCTAGCGGGCGGAAACGAGCAGCCACCATCCATCGTCTGCCTCTCCGTGCAATATGTTTCACCGCACCCCTGGGCCCTGCACCTGCAGTTCTCGTGGCTCCCAGGAACGGAACTTCCGGAGCTCCCCTGGCAGTGTCAGCCGACCCCCCCCCCCCCCCCCCCCGAGGAGTCAGATGTACCGGGCTCGGAGTGCCACGGTACCCCCGCGCCCCGTCCGGTGCACGTGAAACGCATGTGTAACGGCACCTTCTATCGCCCGTGCCGCCGGGATAAAGAGGATCCACGGTCTGTCTGTGTGTGTGGTCCGGATTCGCGGAAAAACCGGCGTTACTTTAGCAGGTTTATCTCATGCGAGATGGGAAGGATCTCTATTCAAACGGATCCGGTACTGTTATGTGGTATTTTTGGTAACCTTATTCACGGTCCAAACATGTTTAGAGCGCGAGATGTCCTTGTTACTACCCAGTCTTATCAGTAACACACACCCTACAGCGGTGAGTCAGTGCAATTTGTGGAAATTTCCCGCAAAGACACGCTAAAGGTAGCTGGAGCAAGCAGCTTTACAGATAAACCGGAACAATTGACTCAAAGATTAACGAACAATTATCAAATATAATGACTTCGTCTAATGGTCGTGCGGTCGTCGGGGATCAGACTTGGTTTTCCCGACACCGAAAATATTTGCGAACTAGGAAAATCCTTGGTTGATAGGAGTGCCCCCCCCCCCCCTCCCCCTCCCCCTCCCCCTCCCCCTCCCCCTGGGATGGCTCAGTGGCCCTGAACCGGTCCGAAAATTTAAAAGTCGCTGACTGGGAATGTTCGTCCGGGTAGAGTTATGAGATGATGGCTGCGTTATGACATAAACTGTATAGACCTAAATGAGAAAAAAAAAACATATGACCTAAACTGCATATCCTGGACGAATACGCGTTTGTGTGTAAGGACTAAGGAAATATACTATTTGTCATATTTAATATATTGTATTGCTTTAAGAGGCCGTTACTGCAACTCTTCCTCGTACCACAATTAACTAATATCATTGAGAAGAGCGCAAACATGAGGTTGTGGCTGAGACCTGCAATTCAGATGAGCAAGCAGGCCATTTGTTTTGAAAGGCAAAGTAGTGTGCTGCCTTTCTGTGTAGCGTGCTGCCATAACGGACGGCTCGACACGAGCGCTCTGTCTCGTCTATACAAATCAGTTCCGAGAGATGGCTCCGAAACATTTGTGGCGACAGCCGGTCCGGTGGCACCTTCAGCCGGTCCGGTGGCACCCTCAGTCGGTCCGACACTTAACGGTGCAGGGTGATGTGAACGCAGCTATAACAGAGCTCATATAGACTATCAGCTGCAGTTACCTAGCAGCTCAAAACACTAATTAAGTTTCGAATATAATACAAATGCCAGCGGCCAGCCCTTGGTTACTCAGTGTGTCCGGTAATTCATTAATGCCAGCTCTCTGTCAACTCCCCCCTACTTTTCTGTACTTCGAGACTTTCAAACTTAAGAGCTAAAATATAAATCACCGCTAGGTACCTACCTAATAATATCACCGAAACAGTTCATAATGTATCTAATATAGTAGAGATTCATTTTCCTTTCATTCGAAAAAAATATCCATGAAAAATGGACATTCTGTAGGAAGGAAAACTTCAGAACGAGAACATGCTCGATGATCGATATCCATTTTTCGAGTCATAAGCTGAAGGTTTTAGCACAGTTTTTGGCAGCTTTACCAGCAGCTTGCACCATTTGATTATGCAGAACGTGTCTATTTTAGGCTTATCAGAGGGGAGGTATGCAGTAGGCACCATTGCGGTGCACCCGAGCCATCTATCCTTTCATCGTACTTCTGCACGGATGTCGGCAAGACTTACACACTGATGTACTGATATTTCCTCATACTTGGCTATTTATTACGATAGCAAACCGTTCTCTCCCGTCACCGTGTGAATTAGAAACTCCAAACTCCTGAAGAAATGTCTCCACTGTCTTAAATATTCAACCGCAGCAGCTACCACATCCGTAGCATTTGCAACACCGTTTGCGGTAACCATACCGGATGATCAGTGTGCATGTGCGCGTGACACCGCCCAGATGAGCGCTAGCGGGTGCCCACTGCCCGCTATCTAGCGTTGCGGGTACCAGCGCGAGGCCTGTCGTACGTCTTGTACTAATGCATGTGGCAGCATACCTACGCCTCCTGCCAGAAGCGGCACACCACGCTCTCGGGCCGCCTGCGACGCGGTTGACGGAGCAGCGTGACGGGGTCGACGTCTGTGTCACTAGGTCTGACTGTACCCCGTGACGGCGACAACTGCGTCGTGACGGTCAACGTCACAGTGACCGTCACAGTATAGCCTGTGAGGTCGGCACCAATGCCCCGCAGGCAGCCAGCGACGCCAAAGTGCGAGAGTACGCGTCACCTGTAACGAGAGTACGCGACCTGCGTGCGGCGGGCGCGGGTAGATATTGAACATATCATCAGCTGCTGCACCAGTGCCATTGAGCTCGCCGTGTGCCGACGTGTTCGTGCAGTTGCCGATCCCGGCGGGCAGAAGACGTGTCGCGTGCAGGCTCCCGGCCGTCGGCCAGACGGGCACGTGCCGCCGCCGCCGCCGCCACGCTGAGTCGCTGGTCGCTGCCGGACGCCGGTGGGTGGCCCCGAGCGAGGAGCCGTCATGCCATGATCATGCCATGAGGAGCCGTCATGCCAGCTCGTCATGCCATGAGTCTCCGCCCTCATGGCGGAGACCTACGACATTACCGCAGACATGAGCTAAGATGGATATTACGGTTGGCGAATAAATGAGCCCCTGTAAGCCACTCCTGGCTGGACGTTCCGACTTCCGAGTCGTGCGCAGACAGGTGTGTCGGCGCACTGTGGCCAGCGAGCAGTGACCCATCTGGCCATGGGCACAGAGTTGAAGACGGCTGCAGCTGTCCGCCGGAATGCGGCACTTGGAAGGTCAGCGGCTGGGCTTGTCAGCATTCATCGATGCCTTCTGAACGCCGTGCGCACCCGGCACCGGACTTATCGTCATGCCGTCGACGAACAGCGTCCAAGGAAGCTGATGCAACCATCAGAATGAGCATGTGCAAGTTATTTTATATATTTATCGGCCGGTACGCATGCATTTTTGCCCAGTTTGCCTTGAATTAACATACCTGGCCAATTGAAATGAGGCTTAGCAAATGTATAATGCAATTGAATGTTGTGTGCATTTCACCATGGAACGCTGCGAGAGATGCCACTTACAAATGGAATACATTTCGGCAGTTTTGATTTATGATCTTTGTGGTGCGTATGGTATTGGGTTTAAGTAGGTATGTTCTGAATTGTGTGGCGCCAGCTTATCTTCTTGATTTAAGATGCACCTGCCTGATCCGAACGGCATACCTACATGTTTGCCTCTACCTTGTTGCGTGCGTTGGTTAATGTATACATTTTTTTTTAAATAATAAATTTAGTCCGAATATTTTTGAATGGATGGATTTCCGAGGTCAGGCCCCGCGCTAAGCATAGCTTGTTGCGCAGGCCTTGACCCCACCACCCGATCAAGCAATTCCTGGCGTCCGGCAGAATTTAGAAGCGAAAGTTTTACGTGCCCGGCATACCTGGACACGGTCCGCCACGCCCTCTGACGTCACATGACCTTGAGTGCGACCGCTGCCACCGGCCACAGGCCATCCCAGTCAGGGGCAAATAGCGAGCGCCGAAGCGACTCGAACCCGGGCTGCCACTACCGGGTGAGGTCAGAAGTCCGGCGCTCTCCCAACTGAGCTACAGGGCGGACAATACATTGCATACATCACCGATATAGGACAATGTTCGTTATCCTGGCATTTGAGCCGCACGGCTTGAGCAGCCGAAGTGAGCCATCGTCTCACCATGTCATGTGACGGCCAGGCCTCTGACGTGCATTCTGCTCAGTACCTGCACCTTGACCTTACCTGACCTGACCTCTGACCTGAATTCGTTCCATGACCGTGACCGGATACTGACCCGTGCCTCTTCACAGTGACCTGCGCCTGGAAGGAGCCCCTCCCCGGCTGGGTAGACAACTTCAACGGCCCGACGGGCATGATCGCCGGGGCTGGCAAGGGTCTGATGCGTACACTGCTCTGCGACGAGAACCTGGTGGCCGACGTCATCCCGGTGGACGTGCCCATTAACCTGATGATCACCGCCGCTTGGCACACAGCCGTCACAAGGTGAGCTCGGAGATAACAAGCCGCGTCGGATGCATCCATAAACTTAACGGAGACATTATATGCATGTCTACACTCACATTAGCGATAAAACTAATCATAACTTAAAACGACATTTTGTGTCATTTATGAACAAAATGTTGCGACATTATCTTTGTTGGAAGCCTGCGATGATCGTATACGACCATCGTATACGACCATCGTATACGATCGTATACGATGCTTCGTGCCTATAGGCTCGAATCATTTTTTATGCATTTTGCATTCGGTGTTTGTCATTGCACGAAGTCCAAAGAACTCAACATATCGTTGACTTCCTCTCCTATATTGTGAGAGTGAACCCCGAGCTGCCGTCTGGACGGCCGGCTGTATGCAAGTGAGCATTTGAGCAGGATTCGAATGAGATGCAGCAGCTCATGGAGCTGACCCGCCGGCACCCTGGCCGTCTGTTGCGCGTGGCGAAATACGGTGACGACTGCCGAGGAGCTGCGGCGCCACAACCGAGGTCGTATTTGCCGCCTGGAGCAGGAAGTACAACCACCGAGGGGCCTCTGAAGGGAGGACACGCCGATCTGCGACAATGTGACTGGCGACCGAACCGGTGCAGAGGGGATGGGGGGGGGGGGGGTGCTGCGGGAAGAGCGCCTCACCCAGAGCTGATTAAAGTCAAGGTAGTGTGAGCCCCGGGACAGTGACATTGGGCGATGCACGCGGCGCTTCTGAAATCGGATGAGACGTATTACTCGTGCATCATTTCATTGTAACAGGTCTCTTATAAAGCGATCTCGATCTCGTGCGCGACCTGGTATTATTAAGTGCGTATTACATGATTGCGAGACCGGCATGGACTAGGTACGACATTATTAGCGTGCATAGTTGGCACGAGCGAAACCAGATTCCGTCTGTCGAGCACAGGCAAATCTCTCTTGCGAGCCGGATGTCGCTGCGAAAACTACACAGGCCCCACTCTCCGTCTCATGTGCCGCCGCCGCCGCCGTCGTCGACCTTTCACTTTCATTGGGCCGCACTGTAACCGGAAGCGGTGTGGCGCGTTTCCGCATGAACAGTCGCCGGCTCGTGCGCCGCGCGTATCACTCGCTGTTTGTCCGTCGGTCGGTGCCGCGCCGCGTCGGTGCGCGCCACCGCTGAGCGCGCGTGCCCAAAGGCCTGCCTCGCGTCGCGTGGTCCGATGGCGACACCATGAACCTGTCACGACAGAGGCGCAGCGCGTGGCGGCGGCAGCAGCGGCGGCGGCAGTGACGGCGACAGTTCACGGCACGGGGCCGGCATGGGACAACCCGGCGCGACACGACGCGTGTGTCCTGATCCGTGGCAGGGCGTTGTTAATGTGGCGAAAGTGGAATAACCACAGCAGCTGATGAGCGACTGAAGAGAGAGAATGAGAGAGAGAGAATGAGAGAGAGAGAGAGAGAGAGCGAGAGAGAGAGAGAGAGAGAGCGAGAGAAGATTGCGTCCTGTGCTGTATGAGTTACATAGGCTGTTCGGTTCCCGTATTTCGTAACCGAAGGTTGGTTTCACCATTGAAATAATACTATTCTTTATAATTGTGTTTTCCATTGGGAAACCGGCCTGAGCCGTTCGATTGTACTCGATTAGTCGTGCGATCCGCCGTCTTGCGGAGTGCACGTTCCCGATTCGAACAATGCCATCGGTGCCGACCGCGTCTGGAGCCGCGCTGTAACCGCTCATTTCAGCTGTCACTTTTACTCTGTAGCGACCCGGTGAATACGCAATATTTTTTGTTTGTTTGTTTATCCGATATGCATTCCCCGCGGCCAATTACAGCAGTGGTCGGGCGCTAAAAACTGGTTTTGTAACGGTGCCGCGCGGCCCGAGTGAGCCGAGGGAGGAGGTGGACCCTTCTCGGCACCGTTCGCCGCCGCGACACGCCCTGTTTGTCGCCCGGTCTTTGTTGTCAGCGCATAGGTCTGGATAGCGCTGTCGGTAAAGCGTTCGACTTCGAATCCGGGAGTTCTGGGTTCGGATCTAGTAGCTACAGGCGATGTATTTCAGTCTTATACCCGCTTGGGTCGGCGTGAGAGACTCCGACGATTAATGATCTAACAGTCCGCGTCGTCGTAAAACGCTAATGCCTCTATGGTGTCTCCGTCATCGCTATTATCAATCATGGTTAGCGGGGAACCATAACACAAGTGGACCGTCGCCCTCTACCGGTAGTGCGTGTCACCCAGACCTACTCTAACTGCCCCCCCCCCCCCCTTCTCCCCGGCAGCCCGCGGCATCCGACCGTGTACAACTGCGCCTCTGGCAGCATCAAGCCGATCCGGTGGCGCGATGTGCGCGACTGGGGCGTGCTCGAGCTGCGCGAGAACCCCATGTGCAATGTGCTCTGGTACCCGGGCGGCAGCTTCACAAGCTCGCCGCTGGCCAACAAGTTCTGGGTGGTGATTTGTCACTTCATCCCGGCCTACATCCTCGACGCCGTCATCATGCTCTGCGGACACAAGCCGCTGTAAGTAGTGAGACGTGCGGGGTCTGAAGGAGATGGGGTGCAGGGGGATGAATGTAATGTGTGATTGTAGGGCGATGGTTCAGTGTGAGGATGAATAATGTTACGTAAGTCGTCACACAGCAGGATTTTTACAGGTCGGTTACTGGTTTCTTTGTATACTTCATCTTCTGATTTTGAATCACTGTGTTAAAATGCATTGTCGGCTGGCGTGACCGAAGACGAAAACGAAGAAGCGGACGTCAGACGGCACTGGTAGGGACCCAGACCGAGAACCTGGCCATTCCTGTTGCAGGCTGGTACGCATCCACAAGCGGATGCTGAAGGCGTCCAACTGCCTGACCTACTTCACCACGCACCAGTGGACCTTCAAGTCGAACAACGTGCTGGCGCTGCTGGACCAGATGTCGGAGCACGACAGGCAGGAGTTCCACTTCGACCTGAAGGTGGGTGACACGTCTCGCCGTCTCTCGGGCGGAAAACGGGACAACAACACGGCTCGCGCTTGGTGACGGTCGTGTAACGGGAGCGGTTCTAGGGCTGTGATCGTGTAACGGGAGCGGTTCTAGGGCTGTGATCGTGCAACGGGAGCGGTTCTAGGGCTGTGATCGTGTAACGGGAGCGGTTCTGGGGCTGTGATCGTGTAAGGGGAGCGATTCGAGGACTGCTTAGTCGGTCGTGTCATCACTGCTCGTTGCATTGCTCATCCACCCGTGAAACCAGCGCGGCTCTCGCGTCTTACACCGACACCTAGCCGGCCGTGTCGGAAGAGGCTCGGATTGCCTCAGCGCCCATTCATTCACGAACGGCTCCTCCGTTGCACCATTAACCCACTTGGGCGCCCCGGCGGTGGACATTTACCGTCGGCCGCTGGGTGCAGCGGCCGGTGGTATGCGTGAGGTGCGTGTGTGTTGCGTCACCGCCACACTCTACCCCGCCGCCGCGCGGTCTGCTCTGTCCTGGCGGCGGCCGGTCGGTATGACGGTGCCATTCTCGTCGGTAGGACCTGGACTGGAGGCAGTATCTCTCCATCTACTGCATCGGCGTGCGCCGCTTCATCCTGAAGGAGGACGACAACATGGAGAAATCGCGCCGGCACCTGCGCAGGTATGTGTCCGGTGGTTTCGGCCCACGCCACTGGGGTGTGCAGGATGATGTTGCAGCCCTGCGGGTATCCCCGCGTGTCGCGACCACGTTGGCTCGGATATGGAGATGGAGTGGGCTCGGATTGTTTGCCGTGGCTGTATTGAGTAATAGGCGTCAGGATGACGTACCTTTCTTAACTAGTCACCTGGGTGCGGTTTGGTCGAACAGTGGCAGTATTAAGTGTTCTCCTCTCAATACAAGTACCTCTTCCATAACAATCTCAATGGCACTCCTGCTTTGGGCTCTGCAAACCGTCTGTTTGTTATGTACTCGTAGGCTCTTATAGATACTCGAATGGGCTTACTCTTATAAGTACCCTTACTGTTATCAATGAAGCTGCTTCTGGACAAACATAAGCTTTTCAAGCACATTGTTTCCATTACCAGATAAAGCAGCTATAAATCGCCACGTTCCGCCTTGCCGACTCCGCTTTCAACGCGGTGTAGTGCCCGGATGGCGGTCTCGCATAAATCATCTGCAGAGATGGCGCGTGGCGACCGCCCGCAGCTGCAGCAGCTCGTGCAGCTTCACTTCTCATCAATTAGCACCGCCTGCACACAGCTGTGGTTCGGCATGACCGCTGCTGGGCAGGGAGAGGGGAGCGACCACCTGCTGCCGCTGCAGCCGTGTGTGACTCCGGCCGCCCACTGACCCGTCTTTCTCTCTTCCTCCGCCCGTTCCGCCGGCGCTCTGCAGGATGTACTTCGTGCAGCAGTCGTGTCGGCTGCTCTTCTTCCTGCTCACCTGGCGGACGCTGCTGAACCGCTCGGAGACGGCGCGCGCGCTCTGGTCCTCACTGCTGGCCATGCTGCGCAGTATGGTGCCGGCCATCATGGCGCCGCTCACCAGATAACTCAGCAGCTCAGCTCAGCAACTCAGCTCAGCAGCTCAGCCGCCCGCGCGCGACAGCGAGCCGCCCGGCTGCCCACACCCGCGCGCAGACTTTTGCAAACACATACCCATTGACACATACACACCTACAAATACAGACGTACACACCGGCGGACTGGAAACCCGCACCCACACATTCAGACACAGGTCCACAGAAACACGTACAGTCAGAGACATATTCATAGCAAACTGCGCCGGAGGGGCATGCGTGCACTAGTCCAAGAACAAATACTGCTGAAACTATATAAAATCCGGCGCCGCGCCGCCGTAGTGACCGACGCGAGCAGCCGCCGCCTCCTCCCAGGGGGCAGGCGCGCCGGGAAAGGCACTTGTTGAGCGCTTCGCACTCGCGTCCGGACGCCGCAGGTCCAGGCTCAATGAGTGTGAAATCAAAACGGCGCACCCGGTGGCGCCGGGTGCCGCGGAGTATGTGACTGGATGTGAGGGACGCCCGAGAGACGGTGTGCGATGCTGCGTGGACTCGAACGAACGAAGCGAACGCGTTGATGTCGGATGGATCGTGTGCGGCTGTTTGTTGCGCGAGAACATGTTTGTTGAACGGTCGGTGCGACTTTCGGTGCGTGTGTCTCGGACGGAGAGGTTAATTTTATATGTGTGGATGAGGCCCAGAGTTGTCCGTGGACCGAGTGTTCGCGTGCGCGGTGCACCGTACACGGTGTGTTTTATGCTCAGAGTTGAACTCTTCCTTACGGAGTTAAACGCTTTCTTTTGAGGCAGACGTTGTCCGTCGAGAGTCGAACGTTATCTGTTCAGATTGGAGCGCTTTCTGTTCAGAGTTAGCGCTGTCGGTCTAGAGGCGCACGTTTTTAGTTCAGAGTTGAATGTGTCCTGCTTCGCGTCGACCGATGTGATGACTCCTTGTTAAGATCGCGCAGTGCATGCGACCAAACGCTCCCGACCAATGTTATTAGATTTAAGTGGTTAACTTTAAGCTCCGTTCTCGCGCTGCCGATAACTTGCTCACTCTCACGGGTTTCAGCGCGCGATCGCTCCGCAGCGTGCTCAAACCGCGTGTGTCCATCGCCGTCCTCTACCCCGAGGCGGCCTGTCCCCTGTTAGCAATATTCCGGCGGTGGGTTGACGGGCTCCTCCAGGCCCAGACCTTCAGGCCCCCGCAGCTGCAGGCCGCGCACGGCACCAGCTCCGCGCCCCGGCGCCGGACGCTCGCGTTTGTTGTTGACTTCCGTCCGAACCCAGGGTGCTCGGGAGGGGGGGGGGGGGGGGGGCGGCCGGCGGGGTTCGGGGCGCCCTCGGAAGTCGCTCCCGGGTCGCCCCGCCGGCCGGGGCGCTCCCTGACAGCTGTATATAGCTGCCGTCGTGACGCGGCCGCGTTATATTTTCCTCAATAAATCAGGACGAGACAAGTGCAGCGTTTTGTTGTCGTACAGTGAGTGTACAATGAGTGTGTGGTCGTGTGGTGACCAATGCTTTGTATGCTGCCGATCGCGGCCCAGTGAGGCCGTCTGACATGTTTCGCAAGAGGACAGCTAGCCGCTGATTACGATTACAGGGGCCGCAGCAGGGCGGCCGAGGGCCAGCTGTCTGACTGGGCGGCTGGGTGGGTGCAGCTAAGGGGACCAGATAGCCGTGTGATGGGTGCAGCCAAGAGGGTCACACTGACAGCCATCTCCCTCCGCCACCCAGCTCGCTCAGTCGCTCGTAAGCGTCTGTTGGGGGGGGGGGGGGGGGGGCAGCGTCCCTCGGAGCGCGGCGGCCTGGGCGGTCCGGCGTGCCGCATGAACGGCTTAGCGCGGCCCCGCCGGCGACTACGCAATGCAGCGGTACCGGATAGGCAGAGCTGAGCCCACCCGCCCCGCCCCGTCCCGCGCCCCCAGCGGTGGCGTAAGAGCGGACCCCTGCCGCCGCGCCTGACCGCTTTGTCAGACGACCCCATTGTCACGCGCCGCGCTCGTCGCGGCGGCCTTTGCGGCGCGGCTCTGATATCGCTTCCTGCGTGCCGCTAATGTGGCGCGTTTGGTAGTCATCGTGGCGAGAGTGCCACCTTTCCTACACGCCGCCGCGGCTCCACACGGCTATGTTGTCGGCCAGGTACAAGTCGCGCTGTCTAACAGTTGCGACAGAGCGAGCTTTCACTTCAAAGTGGGCTAAACTTCTCGACCTTGCCATCGTGCAACAAATTAAGCATTCTCTAAGCGCTGAAAGTAAAGCTTGTCGCGTAGGTGCGTGGCAGGAAGGGAGGTAAAACTGACAATGTTCCGCATTAGGTATGAGTTTGGAAATGATGACATTGCACTAGATTGCAATGATACAGATGAAAATTCAACACGTTGTAACGTCCGAATTGTGGAACCCTGTTCTTGGGTCTCTAACAAGTGGAACATTTTCATTTGCATGCGTTATGATCCTACCATCATGATTATTACGAAGTAGACATAGCTAGGTGATACGTCCATGGTCCATGCAGATGTTACGAGCCAACATCAACGCTGTGCAGATCAAGGTGTTGCGAATACATCGATAAGGTCCAATGATACATTTACAGAGCGTACAAGTATGTTTTATCATTATGTTACATGCTTATATTGCACAATGCTCAGTGCTTCCTATTTATACACGATGTTCGCATTGTTTCGCAGATTTGTAACTAGTGTGCACACTAGTTTGAGGTTCCGGATCTCTCGAGCTGTGACGTCACCACATTCCAATGGTGTAGTTATGTAGGTATGTTGTACAAGCACCAGTCAGTCCTGGATGCACACGGCAGCCGTCGCCCGGAAGTCGAGATGAGGGCGCAGCGCGAGGTGTGACGCCGCGCCGGGTGCCTCCTCTGACGTCACTCTGCACCCCTGATGTCCCCTGGGACCTGGCTGGGGCCCACCCGTCCACCGACCATGTACCGCTCGCCGACCGCTCGGAGATATGTGCGCTCGAGATGCAAAGCAGTATTGCCAAGGTCGTCCGTCACAGGCGACGGACCCGTTCCCACGGGCCACGGAAACGACCGTCGTGGGACGCCCTGACGGTCTGGGAACGGGATGAGCTAGTCAGCCGATGGCCATCAGTGTTCTTTTATCTGTTTTGTGACATTGCGACCCAATCGCCAGGACCGGAGCCGCTAGCCGCCGAGCGAGATTGGCTCAAATCTCTCCCGGAATCCGCACGCGGTCAGCGATTTTTTGTAATCCCAGAAGACTTGCGTTAACTGGTTTGAGAGCACCGCAGTCGCGATGTCGTGTACTCGTGACGTTATCTGGCCATGAAATTATTCAGTTATCTTCACGCGTTCCAATTAGTGGTCGCGTCCGTGGTGGTACTGGGCCTTTTGACGATGCGACTGTCGTAATTTACCATCGGGGTCTCTCGCACCGACGCAAGCGGGAGAAGAATCAGACATATTTTACAACACATCCACGACTGGGTGGCTTTTCAGCGTTGCACGTCAATTGAGGGTGTACATCGGAACAGAAATGACACAGCACAATAAAACTACACACGGAAACACACTGACCATCCATTCGTGCATAATCCATACATTGTGTCGGTAGTCTACCGTGGCAGTCTCACGTCGCAGGTTTTTGCGGTAGTGCAGGTCGCCACCACACACATTGGCTTTGTTGAGCATAGTCACTCCGCCGAAACCGAACCCCGATAACCTCGCCAGCAGCCAGACTCGAACCCTGGACCCATGGATTATGAGCCCAACGCTCTACCGACTGAACCATCAAGGGCGCCCGGGGTCACAACCGTGCAGTTACAGTAACAATGAAGAGCAATGGTTCCATTTATTCATAGTTCACACGCTTTTATGATTTTCTCATACGATGGTACATATTTGGTTTAATATTGTATATTAATCGCCTCGTTCCACACACTTGTTAAATACCAATTTAACAGCTAAATCGGCGGTAAATAAAACACGACACGTCTTATCATCAACCCACATCAATATAGTCAATATAGTATAATCAATATAGTCCCCCCCCCCCCTCCCCCCCCAGTCAATATAGTATAATTTGCTCGCATCTCAAAACACGATACGGGCAGTTAATCTCACGACACAACAAGATCTGCAAAACGCTGTGAATGGCCACAAACTGGCATCCCGACGCTCGCGACAGAAGTGGGAAACATGGCCATCACATAACCTCATTTGGAGAAATCTGACACGAGATTGTCAGAAGGACAGGATGATTGATTTAAGGTCTCATAGCCTAACAAAGCTCGCTCTCAACTCGTCGTCGGCACTTCGCTGCGTTTCGCAAGTTGACAGTCGCCCCACAACCCGGTCTGTGGGGTCACAGTCCGATCACAACCCGACGCGTCCATCCCGCGTTCCGCCGCACCCGACTAGACTTCCCTCCGGCGCACTGGGCCAGTCGTGCTCCCTCGCCGACTCGGCATCCCCTCCCCCTCCCCCCACTACAAACCCCCACTAGCTGGATACACAACTGGCCACACGCAAATCTCAGCAGCTGTTGGGCCTGCAGAGAACAGTGGATACATGTGAGAGTCCCAGATAATGTGTAAGATAATGTGTAACGCTCGTACATCTGCGCTCATGACGTACGACACGTTGACAAAGTAACAAACCCACCGTGCACGTTTGTAAAGGACACACAATTTTGGACCGGTTGCCGGGTATTTGGTAATTGGTAACTGAACAGTGAACACAATCGGCCCACCGGGTCGCTCCCCACAGTTTCCCTGCACTCAGCTCGCCGCCAGGACGACCACTTCGCAGGCAATTGCCGGTTACGCCACCACGGGGGTCAGAACCGCCAACTCGTCCCTGTCGAGTCGTCAGTTCGGGCTGTCGTAACTGCCGACTCGCCCCCCCCCCCCCCCCGCCTCCGGCTGCGGTGTCATGAGAGGTGCCGTTATACGTTATAAAACCCGGCTCGTCACCCAGCCGGCACCTTTCACAGGCACCTTTCATCCCCTGCGGTCTCTTCCCCGTCGGCGGTCGGCTATTTTCGCGGTCACGTGCGTCGGTGGTATGCGGCCTGTTTACGAGCTTTTCTGCTTCCCTAGAGCATCGCGTCGGAGCTGCTTCTGAAGTTCCTCGCCGAGGGTGATCCATACCCATGAGGGGACGTTGGAGCACACGAAATACTGTGAAGAGAACGGTGTGTGTCAGTGAAAGTGAAAACAAGCCAGGAACTATGGCAACACGTGTAGGCCGATTCCAACTACAAGCCAGAAAATACACCGAACTATTAAAGCCGGTTCCTACAGAAAGTACTCACTGGATCATCCCTGATCAGCGACATGACAATCCACACCCTGAAAGTAAACTGGAATATTTCAAGCACTCCGGTCTTCCGCCACAACCACTACATTTAAAGAAACCGCACACCCGAAGTTCTCTTAAAGGGATTATACGGGGTTTTCCCAGAATAATTGAGTTACATAGTAAAGCGTACTTATGAAGGTGGTAGAAGTCCCATGGTAGCCACATTTTTCTGGAAATTACCTCTTCTGCACGTAAGGACATTTCAAAGTACGCGGTGATGCCACCGCGCTGACCGGCTGAGGCAGAGCCAGTCACCTCTTTTATGATAATAAAAACACCTCACTTATGGCATATTTCCGGTAAAATAAGCAATATTTGAAGAAAAAAAACTTGTTTTGTTCCAACGACAGCAGCAGTTACCTAGTTTTTCCCATAAAATTCGAGATTTTCTCATGAGTTTGCATGCCAATACGCCACCACCAAATTACCACCAAATTACCACCAAATTACCACCAAATTACCACCAAATTACCACCAAATTACCACCAAATTACCAACGCTTCCGGCCAGAGATAAGAAAACCACAAAACCTGAATGAACGGTGTGTAGTAATAAAGAGTCCCGTAAGTTTTGAATTGCATAATCATTTTGTGATCCAGTGTAGGACTTGCAGATAATCCAAAACTATAAAATTACAAGATTCAGATTCTAAGATAAAAGTGGTGAACAGTAATGCCGATCAAGTACTCGTTATATGATACAAGTCTCGAAAAACGCCAACGATTTAACGCTGATAATTGCTGAAATAATGGAAAAAAATCAGCATTGAGGTCCCTGTTATATGTCTTAACCCTCGCCCGGGTAGGGCAAAATCACTACGTGTTCAGGTAGGGGGGGGGGGTACGACCCCCCTTAGCGTTTCGCCCCTAATTGAGCTTAGAGTTTCGATTCAAAGACGAGCGTGTTGCTTGTGACGAGAGGAAGCCGCTGATACCCGATGTTAAGGTCTTGGGTCATTAGGTGTTAATGACCCAAATGTCATCAAAATTGAAAATGCGTATAAATTGAATTTTATCGAGCTAGAATCGTGAATGAGCATATCATAATGCTTAATGGGTGCCAAATTCGTAATCAGAGTCACAAAATGTCCTAAAAACTGCCAAATTCCAAAAAGGTCATGTCAGGTCATCAGAGATCAGTGACCTCGGTTGACCTGTGGAAGCTCATAACCCAAGTGGAACATATAATTATGTAAAATGGATCCCAAATTTGAAATCAGCGTAACAAAATGTCCTAGAAACCGCTAGAAACTCAAACAAGTCATCTGAGGTCAGTTGACCTCTGAAAAGGTCAATCGAGGTCACAATCTCAGTGGAAACCACAACTGTCACCTGGAAACACCTGTGCATATGCTCCTGAACAACAACCACTCGAAAACTGCAGAAGTTACAGGCATCGATACTGCGGGACGCCAGTTGCTCCTGACATGACCTTGACAAACAGGTCATAGGTCACGGGTCATGTAGGTTAGAACTTCAAAATTTTCACAGCATGCGATACATTTTTCAAAAGTAGGGTACTGAAAGTTGCATCAAAATCGGTTGGAAACTACGCGAGTTATTCCAGAAAAACCGAGGGGGGGGGGGGTGGCATCCACCCCCTACCCGGGTGAGGGTTAAGCGTGTTTAAAGCTCATACAACTGCAAAAGAGTGCATTTTCTTTCAGGACGGAAACCCGTATAATCCCTTTAAGCTGGTGACATTGCATTGGTACCAGCGCCATGATGATCGAAAGCAAGTTCCATGATCGAGGTATTCTGGTCATTCTAGTTCCAGTAGTCCACGGGTATTCACCAGCAATCCCCCACCACTACCACCCCCCCCCCCCCCCCCGTCCCCCCCGATGACGTCAGACCTCCCTCGGATGACGTCACGCGTCACCCTGTCCTCACCTGAAGCTCGTGCGTCCAGTACCCGGTGGTGGAGTCGAGCCGACCCAGCGTGCGTACACAGCTGTCGGCGAACGTAGTCGCGTTCGGCACGAACAGGTTGGCGCGGCCGATCTTGTCCGAGTAGGATGTCATGTTGGTGGCGATGTAGAACGGCATGACGGTCTGCACGGTGATGCCGTGAGGGCGGTACTCAGCCGCCAGAGCCCGAGAGAAGTACTCCATGAATTTCTGTGTGCAGCCGAGGAAGGGGGAGTTAGAAGACGGTGCTCCACCGAGAACGTCCGAGAGAAGTTCTCCATATTTTCCCGTGGGTAGCTGATATAGGGTTGGGTTAGAGAATTGCATTCGGGCGTCATTATCCGTGGCGTCATTATCCGTGGCGTCATTATCCGTGGCGTCATTATCCGTGGCGTCATTATACGATTCGTCACTGGTATCGAAATGAGATAACCATGGCTGTGTTAAGTTGGTGCTAGTTACGGTGCTGCGCTTGTTTCTGATGCGAGTTTATGTGTGCGATTTCCCACATAGATTACCCATCCATCGGTGATTGTATACAATATACATACAAATACACAAATTAGACGAGATCATCGTGACAAATTAACAAATATTCAGCGTGCCAAAATTTAGTTGCGACTGGAATGGCGGTCACATTTCGATGCTCCGATCTGTCACCTGACCAGCACGCATGTATTTTTTAGTAGGTGCGAAACTGCAGTGCGCTATTTTTAACCAGCGATTTTTGTGAAGTAGATATATTTGATCGAAATAACTTCGAAATATGTTTTATATAATCTCGTTTTGTCTACGAGATGGTCGGTTCGATTATGTTATTACAATTGTTTCCTGCCACACCCTGGTCCATGGGGATCGTCTGCAGCACTTGTTTTGGTAACGCACTGCAGTTTCCCACCTATAAAAAATACACGCAACCAGCACGACCGAAGCCGCTGCCCAGCGAGCGCCTGTATCCCAGCAGCATCACAGGCCCCCGCTCCACCGCTGGTCGCGCTGTTCAGTAAGCCGCAGTGGCGGGCCAGGCCATGTGTTCTCTCTCGTCTCGCTCCAGCTCGCCCGACTAACTCGGCGGCAGGCTTGTTTTGCCGCCCCGCCTCGTTGCCCATGACCCCAGTGCGTGTCCCACGGGTCAGCACTGATAACAGGTAGCCGTGAGGCGAGGTTACTGCTCCGGAGCCGCCGAGCGCCCACCCGCCAGTTCAGCCTCCAAGGTCAGTACCATTCACAGCCGGCCGGCCGGGCCACGCACCTCACGCACCTGCGTCGGCCCTTTTTGTCCGGGCTTGCCGCAGCCTCCCATAGGCAGCAGCGGGCAAAAGGGGCCCGTCCCAGCGCCAGCAAGCGAAGATAACTTGTTTGTGTTTACGTCTGGCGAGGTATTTTTTTCGGGGAGGCGGATTTTCCGATTATGTATGAAAAGGGTGGCGGCGTAAACAGCGAGGGCCGGTCAGTGAACCTCAGCCCTGAGGCTGAGGTTCACCGGGAAAATCAGACCCGACCGCTGGCGGATCCAGCCTCTCTCCGTGGGGGGGGGGGGGGGCGCATCTTTTTGTGGCAAAAAGGGCATCAAAAACCCATTTTTTATCATCGGATTTGGGCCGATCACCTTATTTTGGTATTCGAGCTTCAAAATGATTTTTTTTGCTTTTTATCCGAAAAAAGTTTTATTTTTTATTTTTGGGGGTCAAAAACACACAAAATTAAAAATCCGAGATAGCCATTTTGAAGAGAATGTCATTTCCTTTCTTTTGACGCTTTTTATTTGCAATTTGCTTTAAAACTCTATTTTCTATGATTGTTTGAACATTTATCGTTTTTACACCAGAAATGGCATGACTGACGCTCATTATCTCCCAAAACACTACATCAATTTCATTGGAATTTAGTGAGAAGACGTATAATTGATGCAGCATAAGGTACTGAAAGTTTGACGTTGATATCTATCCTAGTTTTTTTGTCCTCAAGTTATTGAGAAAATTCTGGAGGGGGGCAGATTCTGCCCCCCCCCCCTCCCCGCCAGCGGGGCGCGGGTTAAGTGTCACCGGGGTTGCTTGAATTGCATCAGGTGCACTGTTTTGTCTATCATTGAAAGCAAAGGATATATACAAACTTCAAATTCAATCACTCGAGAAAAAACTTCCGTTTTCATGAAGTTTTCTCCAAAGATCATTGTTTTTCACGTTCAGTGCAGGGAACGCGCGGTGGGGGGGGGGGGGGGGGGAGCATACTTGTATTGCATGCCCCTCCCAGATTAATGTGGGGCGGAGGTATTTGCCCCTGATGCCCCTGGATCCGCCAGTGCCAGCAATTACCGTCAAGGAGAGCCTCTGCCAGACACTTAATGGAATTCATTTCCCCATTTTCCAAATTTGTATAAGCAATTGCGAAAGTTGTGTCATGCTGCGAAGCGGCGCGAAATTCCCCGTTTTTTCTTTCTTCTTCATGTGGATAGCTGGATTTTGACTGGCTGCAGAGACAATTTTTACGATTTTACTTTAAATTGGGAACGCGCGGGAGGATACTTGTACTGAATGCCCCCCCCCCATATTCCAGCGGGGGGGGGGGGGGGCATTTGCCCTGATGTCCCCCCTGGATCCGCCAGTGGACCCGACCTGGAGGAGGTGCGGAGCAGCGAGGTGATCTGACATGATCAGCGGACCCCAGGGCCGCCACTGTCAGGGCCCTCCAGACTCCAGAGCCGACAGGCTACGACCGAAGATCGGTCCGGACGGAGATAACAACAACAACAGGGCCGGTCATTGTCCCCTGGCTGGAGGGGATGATGCCGTGGGTAGCGGGGCGGAGAGGCTGGAGGTAAACCTCCAATACGCTGGAGTCCTGACCGAGAGGCGGTACAGCCGGTGAGACAGCGGAGGACCACCACCAACTGATTATTATTCTACGGAAATATTATCATCCAACTGAAAGACCATGTTCCATAGCGACTCGGTGTTCATCTGTAATTGCCTATTATCGAATCTCGTCATGGTCTCTTGGATGTGATCATGGGCAGTTCAACGACCTCAAAGTAGGTGATCCTCATTGGGTTATTAGATGCTTACTCTGCTATGGGCGAGGTTTTCGAACCTTTGAAAACATGAATTCAATTGTTGAGTTGCATGATAAATCAATTCATGGGCTCTTCCAATGATGAAAGTTTGCCATAGACTTGACGCGTCACGTCTCGTCCATGACAAACTTTACTCACTGAACTCGCCTATGAATATATATATATATATATATATATATATATATATATATATATATATATATATATATATATATATATATATATATATATATATATATATATATATATATATATATATATATATATATAAAATCAACCATTAAAATGCATCAAACATTGGTTCAGCCTTTTGTCAGAAGTACCAGATGACCATGCTTGCCATTTTTAAGTACCAGATGACCATGAACCATGACCATGATGATTTAAACTTATGACGCCGAACTCTCAAAGATACAGGTATGACACGTAGCTGATAACTAACATCAAACGCCATTATTGATGTCCTATGTTTAGAAGCGCCGCCAATCCGTCAAGGTCAGAAGTAGCGAACGACATTCTGCATACACTCATTACCTACATTCTTCCGTTTCTCTCCTCCAGTGATGATGATTTCGGCTTACACCACCGCGAATGTCAAGGTGACATGACATCTATTCTATTCCTCCCACACCAACATCCAGACCACCCACACATCCGCTCCGCACCGCGACGCCCCTCCCCCTCCCCGCCTTCCTTGAAGGCGGGGAGGTGGAAGGTGGGAGACTGCCCTCCCTGCTGCCCACCTTTGACGCGGAGTAGATGTTCATGTAGGGCATGGGGCCGATGGCAGAACTGGAGGAGATGTTGACCACCGCGCCGCGGCCGCGAGCCACCATGCCGGGTAGCATCATCCGACAGAGTACGGCCGCCGGGGCCATGTTGACCAGCACGTGACGCCAGATGTCCCCCTCCGGCACGTCCGCATGCCGCATCGGGTAGGAGAGCATCACGCCGACGTTATTCACTGCGGGGTGAGGGCGGAGGGTCAGGAGCCCTGACGCATCGGGTAGGAGGGCATCACGCCGACGTTATTCACTGCGGGGTGAGGGCGGAGGGTCAGGAGCCCTGACGCATCGGGTAGGAGGGCATCACGCCGACGTTATTCACTGCGGGGTGAGGGCGGAGGGTCAGGAGCCCTGACGCATCGGGTAGGAGGGCATCACGCCGATGTTATTCACTGCGGGGTGAGGGCGGAGGGTCAGGAGCCCTGACGCATCGGGTAGGAGGGCATCACGCCGACGTTATTCACTGCGGGGTGAGGGCGGAGGGTCAGGAGCCCTGACGCATCGGGTAGGAGAGCATCACGCCGACGTTATTCACTGCGGGGTGAGGGCGGAGGGTCAGGAGCCCTGACGCATCGGGTAGGAGGGCATCACGCCGACGTTATTCACTGCGGGGTGAGGGCGGAGGGTCAGGAGCCCTGACGCATCGGGTAGGAGAGCATCACGCCGACGTTATCCACTGCGGGGTGAAGACAGGGTGATTGGAGGGTCAGTGGGATGGTCACTGCGGGGGGTGGGGGGGGGGGGGGGGGGCAGGGTGATTGGAGGGTCAGTGGGATGGTCACTGCGTGGGGTGGGGGGGGGGGGGGGGGGCAGGGTGATTGGAGGGTCAGTGGCATGGTCACTGCGGGGGAGGGCAGGGTGGTTGGAGGGTTAGTGGCAGGGTCACTGCGGGGGAGGGCAGGGTGATTGGAGGGTCGGTGGCAGGGTCACTGCGGGGAGGGCAGGGTGATTGAGAGGGTCACTGCGGTGAGGGCAGGGTGATTGGAGGGTCAGTGGCAGGTTCACTGCGGGGTGAGGGCAGGGTGATTGGAGGGTCAGTGGCAGGGTCACTGCGGGGTGAGGGCAGGGTGATTGGAGGGTCAGTGGCAGGTTCACTGCGGGGTGAGGGCAGGGTGATTGGAGGGTCAGTGGCAGGGTCACTGCAGACAGAGAGATAGGGGTGAGACGGGGCGAGATGAGACACAGGGGTCAGTCGGGGAACATGGGTCAGGTGGGGAAACAGGGAAAGACGGGGGTCAGACAGAGGACAGTCGGGAAGAGGCAAGGTCAGACAAGAACACTGGTCATCAGGTGCATCACAGCATCACATCATCACACCGATGTTATTCACTGCTGGACAGCGGATGTCGTGGAGCGCTGTCAGAAGAGGGACAATCAAAAGCAGTGACCATGAGTCCGGTGCAGCGGCAAGCCTGTCTTCTACCTCGAACAGGACAGCCCAACAGCCCAGCGCTCCAGCGCCCGATGCGCCCGATGACAGCGAAGATCAAAATCAGCAGGAAGAAGACCCGTGAACAGCTGCCGTCATCGGGCGCTGGAGCGTCAACACGGGGATTAACATTGCAGCAGGACAAAAATGACACTGCACGGCGCCGTATCAGCCCCCGCAGCCAGCAGATCTCTATAGCGAGGTCAGCTAGCTTCCCCATGGCACACGTCCAATGCCAGCAACTATGATGCGAGAGGCCCACAAGGACAAGGACGCGGGCGCGAGAGGCCCAACCAGCCAAATACATATAGTCGAACCCGAAAGCAGATGAATTCGGCAGACTAGGTGTAATCAGGTTGTTCTTGAAGCGTTGCAATACAGCGGGAGTTACCTGGTGTACCATTACTAGTAATACCCCTAGCTTGCTCAAGGTAGCGCCAGTTCTGATTGAGCGGGAACGATGCTTGATAGGATTCACGATAATGATTCAAATGACACATACATTACATCTACTAAGAGCAAAACCCAACGTCAGTCAAAATAGCCAGAGTCAAAGCAAATATGACGAACACGACAAATCTGATCAGTGCATCAAACGATAATAATTTAGATCAGTACAGATGCAGTTCTCGCAGTTAACGACATAGTTGCTGCTGCCCACACACGACACCTAGGTAAGACGCCTGGAGGCACACAAGACACCCAGGTAAGTATCCCGTCTCCGAGTCCCGCTGACCACAGGATATCTGACCGGCCCGTGTCCCAGTCCCGTGTCACAGTCCCCGTGACACAGTCCCCGTGACACAGTCCCCGTGTCACAGTCCCCGTGTCACAGTCCCCGTGTCACAGTCCCCGTGTCACAGTCCCCGTGTCACAGTCCCCGTGTCACAGTCCCCGTGTCACAGTCCCCGTGTCACAGTCCCCGTGTCACAGTCCCCGTGTCACAGTCCCCGTGTCACAGTCCCGTGTCACATTCCCCGTGTCACAGTCCCCGTGTCACAGTCCCCGTGTCACAGTCCCGTGTCACAGTCCCCGTGTTACAGTCCCGTGTCACATTCCCCGTGCCACATTCCCGTGGCACAGCCCCGTGTCACAGTCCCGTGTCACAGTACCGTGTCACAGTCCCGTATCACAGTCCGCGTGTCACAGTCCCGTGTCACAGTCCCGTGTAAAATTCCCCGTGTCACATTCCCGTGTCACAGTTCCCGTGTCACAGTTCCCGTGTCACAGTTCCCGTGTCACAGTCTCGTGTCACATTACCCGTGTCACATTCCACATGTCGCAGTCCCGTGTCACAGCCCCCGTGTCAGTCCCCGTGTCACATCCCCCGTGTCACAGTCCCCGTGTCATAGTCCCCGTGTCACATTCCCCGTGTCACATTCCCGTGTCACAGTTCCGTATCACAGTCCCGTGTCACATTATCGTGTCACAGTCCCGTATCACAGTCCCGTGTCACAGTCCCGTGTCACAGTCCCGTGTCACAGTCCCGTGTCACAGTCCCGTGTCACAGTCCCGTGTCACAGTCCCCGTGCCACAGTCCCCGTGCCACAGTCCCCGTGCCACAGTCCCCGTGTCACATTCCCGTGTCAAAGTCCCCGTGTCACAATCCCCGTGTCACAGTCCCCGTGTCAGTCCCCGTGTCACAGTCCCGTGTCACAGTACCGTGTCACAGTACCGTGTCACAGTCATCGTGTCACAGTCCCGTGTCACAGTCCCGTGTCACAGTCCCGTGTCACATTCCCCGTGTCACAGTCCCGTGTCACAGTCCCGTGTCACAGTCCCGTGTCACAGTCCCGTGTCACAGTCCCGTGCCACAGTCCCGTGTCACAGTCCCGTGTCACAGTCCCCGTGTTACATTACCCGTGTCACATTCCCGTGTCACAGCCCCCGTGTCACATTCCCGTGTCACATTCCCGTGTCACATTCCCGTGTCACATTCCCGTGTCACAGTCCCCGTGTCACAGTCCCCGTGTCACAGTCCCGTGTCACAGTCCCGTGTCACAGTCCCGCGTCAAGTCCCGTGTCACAGTCCCGTGTCACATTCCCGTGTCACAGTCCCGTGTCACAGTCCCGTGTCACATTCCCGTGTCACAGTCCCGTGTCAAAGTCCCGTGTCAGACCCGTGGCACAGTCCCCGTGTCACAGTCCCGTGTCACATCCCCGTGTCACAGTCCCCGTGTCACAGTCCCGTGACACAGTTCCGTGACACAGTTCCGTGTCACATCCCCGTGTCACAGTCCCGTGTCAAGTCCCCGTGTCACAGTCCCGTGTCACAGTCCCGTGTCACAGTCCCGTGTCACAGCCCCGTGTCACAGCCCCGTGTCACAGTCCCGTGTCACAGTCTCCGTGGCACAGTCCCGTGTCACAGTGTCTGACGAGACACTGACCCAGTATGCCGATGTCGAGGTCGCGCGTCTTCTCTGCGATCGGTCCGTACACCTCCTGTCCCCGACTGAAGTCGGCAGCTATCGTCATGGTCTCCGTGCTGACGAAGTCACGCCCTGCAAACACGCAACACACATTGATCAGTCATAGGCACCGAGGCACTCTGGCGAATCAGCTGGCCGTAGTTATAATATGATATACAGCTTTGACGAGTGCAGCGTTGATGAGTGAGTGTGTGTTGGGTGCGTGCGATCGGTATTATATAGATAGTGTGTTATATGATAATTGTATGATAATACAAGTATATTATATGCGATTAAGTATGCACCCAACTCATAGGCGTTACCGGGGGGGGGGGGGGGGGCAAACGGGGCAATTGCCCCTCCTGAAGGTCCGTACGTGCCCCTTGGCCGTATGTGCCCCTTTGGAAATAGGGCCCGAAGGCCCCTATTTCGAAAAGAAGAAGAATTATTTGGATTTTTTAAAGAAGAAAAATGTTGAAAATATGCCCCTCTAAAAATATAGTGGGGCAAATCCGGTGAGTTTTTTTTTGGTGGGGGTACCTTATGCCCCCTGATAAAAAAATTGCCCCCTCCTGGAGTGAATCCTGGGTACGCCACTGACCCAACTATGACAAGTATGATAAAGAAATGAACAACTTCATTATTTTCAAGATAATGATATCAATTGTTAACAATCCGACTAAACTTTTATTTAGAGATAGCCCAGATATGTGTACTGAAGGCGTCATTCCCAGACAGGTACAAGACGGATGTTAAAGAAACACCGGATTTCCCAGAAATTGTCTGGGATGTCGGAATAGGAACCGGTTCGCACAGCATCTATATTACCTGCGTTCAAGGTGGATCCAGATCTCACACAGAATGTCTGCTGTTTTATCTGGGTGCGGGGCACGATAATTGCTAAATGACATCCACTTAAAGGGATTATACGTTTTTTTCCAGAATAATTGAGCTCCATAGTAAAACGTAATTATAAAGGTGGTAGAAATCCCACGGACGCCACATTTTTTTTGGAAATGACCTCTTCTGCACGTAAGGACATTTCAAAGTGCGCGGTGATGTCACCGCGTACTTTCTGCAGGACCGGCTGAGGCAGAGCCAGTCACCTCTTTTATTACGAGCGAGCGCGAAGCGCTCGCTCGTCCTTCCGTGGTATATGGGACAAATCTGAATATGAGCGGCCCGGCCCGGCCCGTGGCGACGCTTTTGAGCTCATATCTCTGCAACCGCACGTCCGATTGACAAGCTGGCTTATTTGCTGAGCAGCCCCATCCAACCTACCCTGTTTGAGACCAGTGCCGACTCATGTGGGTGCCTACCACTGCGCGTGGCGCGTGCCGCGTGAGGGGTGTTGAAAAGTGTTTACTTGCAAAAACTCTGCAACGGCTGAGCCGATTGTGTGCAAATTTGGTGTGTGGTTAGGGATCTCTCAGCCGTTGCCTTTCCACAAGTCAGGGGTGGGTGCCTCTGCACGTGCGCACCTTTTTTTGTATCTCAGAAATTACTTGCCCGATCGAGTTTAAATCCCCCATACTTTTCCTTCGCGCTCGCTCGTTCATCGCCGACTACGGCGCCTTACTGGTGCTAATAACCAGTAAGGCGCCGTAGTTGGTGATGAACGAGCGAGCGCGAAGGAAAAGTATGGGGGATTTAAACTCGGTCGGGCAAGTAGTTTCTGAGATACAAAAAAAAGGTGCGCACGTGCGCACGTGCGCACGTGCGCACGTGCAGAGGCACCCACCTTTGACTTGTGGGAAAGTGGGGGCTGAGAGGTCCCTAACCACACACCAAATTTGAACACAATCGGCTCAGCCGTTCCTGAGATATATAATAGGGGTATGCACGTGCGCACGTGCAGACACTCCATCCCTGACTTGTGGGAAGGCGGCGGCTGAGGGGTCCTTAGCCACACACCAAATTTGAACACAATCGGCCCAGCCGTTCCTGAGATACAGAATAGGCGTTTGCTCGTGCGCACGTGCAGAGGCACTTCACCTCTGACAAGTGGGAAGGCGGCGGTTGAGGGATCCCTAACCACACACTACATTCGAACACAATCGGCTCAGCTGTTCCTGATATATATATAATAGGGGTGTGCACGTGCGCACGTGCAGAGGCACCCCACCCCTGACTTGTGGGAAACTGGCGACTGCGGGGTCTGTAACCACACACCAAATTTGCACATAATCTGCCCAGCCGTTGCGGAGTTATTGCGAGAAAATACCTTTCCAACACCCCTCACGCGGCACGCGGCACGCGGCACGCGGCACGCGGCACGCGCCACGCGCAGTGGTAGTCACCCGCATGAGTCGGCACTGGTCTCAAACAGGGTAGGTCAAATGGGGCTGCTAAGCAAAGAAGTCCGCTTGTCAATCGGACTTGCGGTTGCAGAGATATGAGCTTCTCAAAAGCATTGCCACGGGCGGGGCCGGGTCAGGCCGCTCATACTCAGATTTTCCCATACACCACGGAAGGACGAGCGAGCGCGAAGCGCTCGCTCGTAAAACACCTCACTTTTTGCATATTTCCGGTACAATAAGCAATATTTGAAAAAATAAACTTGCTTTTCCAACGACAGCAGCAGTTACCTAGTTTTCCCCATAAAATTCGATATTTTTGCTGAATTTTCCAAATTGATACGCTACCGCCAAATTCTCAACGCTTCCGGCCAGAGATAAGAAAACCACACTAACCTGAACGAACAGTGTGTACTGAGCAGTAATACAGATTCAGAGTCCCGTAAGTTTTGAATTGCATAATCATTTTGTGATCCAGTGTAGGACTTGCAGATAATTCAAAACTCTAAAAGTGATGACAGGAATACAAGTGGTGGACAGTAATGCCGATCAAGTACTCGTTATCTGATACAAGTCTCTAAAAACGGCTTAAAAAAGTTTTAACGCAGTTAATTGCTGAAATAATGGGCTAAATGGGCATTGAGGTCCCTGCTATATGTCTTAAGCGTGTTTAAAGCTCATACAACTATACAAGAGTGCATTTCCTTTTCAGGACGGAACCCCGTATAATCCTTTACACTGATTGGGGGAAATCTCAGTACTGCAGGTCTCTAAAGACTATATTCAGATAGTTTTGCGCATTACTCAAACTATTGAGTTGAATGACACCGACATTGGTAGCCCTTACCTCGATATATTTTGTTTGTACTATTAAAAATACAAATAATATATTTATTTAATTAATTATGAAGAGACAGCACCAAACTGACACTCCCTTGGGCAAGGGGCCGACAGCGCCTAAACAATTATCCAAACGTAATACGCACTCAAATCGCCTCTTAATCGTCGAATTTACCAGAAAGACTGCTATCATGCAATCTCAACACGCAATGTAGCACGCAGCTTAGTACTACATCTCATCCAACTCACAAAGGGACTACATCTCATCCAACTCACGAAGGGACTACATCTCATCCAACTCACGAAGCAAAGTCCAGCGGCGCCGGTAAGATCCACCGGTAAGATCCATCAGATCCGCGTCGGTCTCAGCGGGAGCCGACCAAAATCGCCCACCAGATCGCCCCGCTCGGTACCCGCCTAAAATCCCGCGGATGTCTGCCCCCGCTCACAAGCTGCAGACCGGACGGAATTCGGGCGGTGCGGGATTCCGGAGGGATTAGTCCTGAGAGCGGCGACATCGCCGGGAGGAACAGCCCCCAGGGGGGGGGGGGGGGGGTAACGACCTCCTCCACATCAGCCATGGGCGGTGAAGGCTGCCGCTGGAGGAATTGGCAAGTCACAGAGGTAGGGCAAACACAAACCAGTCACGGGAACACAGTTAAGACAGAGTCCGGTCACCGCACAGACGCTGGCGACAAGTCAGGGAATTTCCAACGGATAAGTAACCGCCGGTTTGAAGTCTGGTTTTGGTGTACAAATCGTGGATATGATAAGCATATTAATCGAAAAAAGGGCATGCCGGGTGTGTTATTTTTAAGAATATTAACCCGGTATTGGCTGGAGTCTCAGCTGAACGCCATTGGCGGGGGGGGGGGGGGGGGTCGCCCCTGGTTATCTTCCGAACCAATAACCGCAGGGAGACGCACAAAGCGGCAATCGAAAGCTCTCAATGAGAAACATCCAAAGCATACACAAAATTCCCAAAATAAGGTCACATGTCAGGTCACGGTTAGGTCAAAGGTAAACATTTACATATTTTAGTTTTTGGGCTATACTTTCCATACAAAGCCTTAGATTGCGACTATTATCGCACACAATGCTCTCAAAGGTATGATACATATTCAAAATAAGCAAAAGTGAAATTGTAAGCAAAGATCAAGGTCAGGTCACAAAAGGTCACAGGTCTACGAAAGCCGTGCGACACATGTTATGTGGGTTATTTTACACGTATAATTCGACAGTAGCAGTCATTTTCACAACCTGAAACCATATAAGGTCAAGGTCAGGTCATAAGGTCAAAATTAGAAATTGATAAACCTAAATAGAAAAGGCATGTGTCTAGACCAGTTTTGTCTCAGAAATACAGTGCTGGCATTTATTTGTTTGTATCTGGTCACTTAAAGCTGAAAAACGCAATTTCAAAATATGACGTCATGTGTTACTCATACTTAGGGAGCGATAAGTCAGTCAAAAATAAAGATATTGCTTGCAAATTTGGTTTGGGTATTGTCCACATGTGGTTTTTCAACATATCTTCCGGTTTTGTGAAAATGTTCGAAAATGTTGATTCTGAGGGCATTAAAAAATCGTGTTTTTTTTTTTTTGGGGGGGGGGTCAAAAACCAAAATTTTCACAAATCCGAGATAGCCACTTTGTAGCCCTTGCCATTTGCTATCTTTTGGCGTTTTTGTTTTATTGCACTTTGCTTCAAATATGGCATTTGTAAGGCCTGCTAAAGCTTAGCTGATTTTTGTGTCAAACTCGTGTGTAGTGACGTTACTAAATTAGCTATATTGCGGGAAAAAATTACGACAAAATATCTTCATTTTTGCACAGATGTATAATTGATGTAGGAGAAGGTACCTGAAGTTTCACGTCGATAGCGCTATTAGTTTTTGAGCTATTGCGAAAGTTCGTCGGGGGGGGGGGGGGGGGCGCCCCCTCCCCCAGCCAATGTCGGGTTAACACACGCACGGCCGTGGGAGGGGTGATTTCCGCCCCCTCCGGTTTTTCATGAATAGCGGGAAAACGGCGGCGCGCAGCACCGCTAAATTTGGCACAGCTCTTTGGGCATCAATTACCCACATAGTCTCATTATTTTCCTCGGGTCATCTCAGGTCAGGTCACCAGGCCAGGTCACGTAACCCCACCTTCAAAAAGTGTGCGGTCGGTTTCATAAGGCCATAGGTACCTACAATTCGTATATCTCGATTTTTTATAGCGGTGACCTAAGGTCGGGTCAATTTCAATTAAGGTCGTCCTTCCGTGGTATATGGGAAAAATCTGATTGTGAGCGGCCCGACCCTAGCTTAGCTTCTCAAAAGCTTCTCAAAAGCGTCGCCAGGGGCCGGGCCGGCCCCTGGCGACGCTTTTGAGAAGCTAATATCTCTGCAACCACACGTCCAATTGACAAGCTGACTTCTTTACTGAGCAGCCCCATCTAACCTACCCTGTTTGAGACCAGTGCCGACTCATGTGGGTGACTACCACTGCGCGTGGCGCGTGCCGCGTGCCGCGTGAAGGGTGTTGGAAAGGTGTTTTCTCGCAATAACTCCGCAACGGCTGGGCAGATTATGTGAAAATTTCGTGTGTGGTTAGGGACCCCTCAGCCGCTACTTTCACACAACTCAGGGATGGGGTGACTGCACGTGCGCACGTGCACACCCCTATTATATAGCTCAGGAACGGCTGAGCAGATTGTGTTCAAATTTGGTGTGTGGTTAGGGACCTCTCATCCACCAGTTTCCCTCAAGTCAAGGGTGGGGTGCCTCTGCACGTGCGCACGTGCACACTCCTCTTCTGTATCTCAGGAACGGCTGAGTCGATTGTGTTCAAATTTGGTGTGTGGTTAGGGACCTCTCAGCCCCCACTTTCCCACAAGTCAAAGGTGGGTGCCTCTGCACGTGCGCACGTGCGCACCCTTGTGGTATCTCAGAAACTACTTGCCCGATCGAGTTGAAATTCCCCATACATTTCCTTCGCGTTCGCTCGTTCATCGCCAACTACGGCGCCTTACTGGTAAGACAATGTGGAAAATATTAAAAATGCTTCCTATTCCGAGGATACGCAAGATAGCAGCCCAATTCCTTCTGGATCATGCTATCATAGGCCATTCGTGATGACCCAGGTCAATTTTTGTTCAGTGACGCCTACAGGGTCAGCCAAGGTCATCCGAGGTCACCAACTTTTTTGACAATAACTCTCGACAGAATGAAGATGGATAAGTGAAACCTGTACTAATGTGTTTGTCTCATCGAGACACGTATCCCAATCAGTGGCGCACGCAGGATTCCATTTGGGGGGAGGGGGGTCAGAGCCCTAAGAGCGGGCCCCCTTGTGTGCGGGCCCCCACAGTTTTTTTAAAAAGAAAACTTCGCGGATTTCGGTCACTTGTTTTTGAGCGGGCCCCCCTACAGCACGGGATCTGGGACATGTCATAATAGTCTTATCAATTTCGTGTAAGGTGACTGCGTGAATTTACTGATGAACTGATGCGCGAATTTTAGGTGCGAGTGCTACTGATGTGCGGTACAACTGTCGAGAGTTGACGAAATGAGGTCAATGACAACACGCAGTAGTGGTGACTGGTAAACGGATACGGTATTTTCGTAGCAGGTATGTGTGACCAGTTGGCGCGATACATGGCTGATTTTTACTGTCTTTACAACATACAGCATCGCAACAAATGTGGAGACGGTCTCGCGCATGACTTGGGAAGGTATAACCAACGGATCCAGGGCCTGGTGTCAACCAGTTGCTGCATACCTGTCTGGAAGCTGCGCACAGGCTTCCTGGAGTTTGGTCAAAATGAGAGAAGCACGGGGAACAGATTGCGTCAAAAATTGCAAACGTCGTAATAACTAGGTGTTATTTTTTTTTTCTCGGGAGATCTGCTACCCATTGTCTTCGGTGGGCTTGGATACTCAAAATCATCGGTCCCTAGGTACATCTCTAGTATTGACGATGAAACGTAACATGTGCCAAATAGCGAAGCATTTTACTTCATCAGTGAAGTTGAGAGTTACAATATTATTTGGCTACGCCCAGAGATGTTTGAGATGCTTATGCGCAAATTGTAGTGTATATAGAAACCGCGTTTACACGGGACTTTATATTCTCTAGGCATGAATGAATGATCTCTTCGGAAATTGAGGCAATTTGAGAAATTGGACCAAATTATGGCGCTGTTTTCCTTTCTAACCTCCCAGATTCATGTCCTCTACAGGTAAAGTACCAGCCTTTGGACGTCAAAGTCCCGTATAAACTATGCTAGGCTACGTTCGCGAACGGAATAGGAATTAACCCTGGAGGCGCTCGGGGGGCGGGGGCGTTTTTTCGCCCCCTCCCCCCTTTGTTTTTTGTCTCGCCATAATCAGAAAACGCAGATATATTGACTTGAAACTTTCAGCAACTTGAAATGAATAGCTAAGCCACGTTTTGGCAACAAAATTGGGTCCCGGACAGGTCAGGTCAGGTCACCAGGTCAGGTCAAATGACATGACCACCAAACAACTTCTTGGTAGCACCGCCGGCACAGTGGTTAATCGAGCGACATCAAACTCATGGCACGTCATGAGGTCATTAGGGACTACAATATCTCGGATTTTCTATATCGGTGACCTAAGGTCAAGTTATAATCGTGAACTTTTAAATGTAACTCTATGGGAAAAAAACAAAAACGCATATTTCTCAGTTGCAAAGAGATAAATTTAGTTCATGTTTGCTCTAGCCACTAGTTTTGGACAGAGACTAGACCTGACCAGGCCCCATATCACGCCTCTGCCAGCACCGGGGCCCTGCCTTGATCAGGCCCCTACCAGGAACGGGCCCGTCTAAAACAAAATGCAAGGAGCGGGCCCTGCTGTGACCGGGCCCCGCATCACGCCTTTGCCAGCACCGGGCCCCTTCCTCGGTCGGGCCTGACCAAACCGGGCCCCTACCAGGAACGGGGCCGTATCAATAATTTGCAAGGACCAGGCCTTGTGACCGGGCACTCGACCTGACCGGGCCCCATATCACGCCTCTGCCAGCACCGGGTCCTGTCTTGATCGGGCCCCTACCAGAAACGGGCCCCTATCAGGAAGGGGCCCGCATAAAATAATTTGCAAGGAGCGGGCCCTGTTGTGTCCGGGCCCTCGTCCTGACCGGGCCCCATGGCCATATCACGCTTTTGCCAGCACCGGGCCCCTGTCTCGATCGGACCTGACCAAGACTAGCCCCCCTACCAGAAAGGGGCCCGTATCAAGAATATGCAAGGACCGGACCCTCGTCCTGACCGGGCCCCATGCCACGCCTTTGCCAGCACCGGGTCTGGCCAAGACCGGGCCCCTACCAGAAACGGCCTGCATTAAGAATATGCAAGGACCGGGCCCCACATCATGCCTTTGCTAGCACCGGGCCCCTGCCTCGATCAGGCTTACCAAGACCGGGCCCTGCCAGGTATGGGCCAGAATACGGGTCCTTTTGATGCGGGCCCCCTCAGAAATTTCGGGGGGGGGGGCAGCTGACCCCTTTGACCCCCCTGCGTGCGCCACTGCTAATATGCAACAAATTTATAAGTTGACCTAACCTGGTCAACATGAATATGATTCGAAGCGCCTTGACGAGACAAACACGATGGCGTCAATAATTATTGCCCTGTCATTATTAGGTAAAATATTATTTGCGAAAAACTGCTTTGCCAAACAATAGCCTGTTTGACCTTTGGTGGCTTCTGGAGCCTAAACTGTTGACCTGAGGTACAATTTGAGGACACCTTGGCGATTGCATTTTTCAAGAGATTTCGATTTTTTTCTTCTTCTTTCGTTTGTTCCTAGCTATCATAGTTCCTGATATATTTGGGGGTTTCTGGAGCGAAGTCCTAAAACTGGAAAATCTGACCTTTGATGACCTCTGTTGACCTTAATATTGACCTGACATAAGATATAAACAAACGATATACTTTCGATAGAGCTTGTCTCGAGCTATCTAACACCGTTTTCTACTTGTTACTACGTTGCGTGGTTTTCGAGATCTTAGGGGGGGGGGGAGGGGGCACAAATCAACCCCATCCCTTCGTGGTTGGCGCAGACCCCCGGCCGTGAGCGTGTTAACGTATATAAATATTCCCTTTTTTCTTCCTTGTGTACAAAATAACGGTGGATTTTGGGGCTGGTTAGCAACAACGGAACTTCAAACGAAGCAGCCGGTCACGCAGTGCGCCTGAGATTATCACATGAACACATCTCAGATGAGCTGCGACACTCGCTTCGCAACACCTCGCTTATCATACTGGTGACGACCTGCATAATCTTATCTGCAAAAGCGGTGAAACGGTTCCTCATATCTGCAAAGTAAGGATGCGATAAACCTGTTTCTAACTGTGCATGATGGTCATGTTGGCTTCGCTAGCATTGCATTGTATTCACTTCGTGGGTTTATCCCTGAAATATGACCCGAGGTCATAGGGCTATTCTTAAGCCCGAGTCAATCGCAAGAGGACCTACAGTGATGGGTAAAATACAGGCACACTTCATACACACGATAAAGCAGCGGCAGTCAAAACACTAATCCAGGCAGTTATCAGATTCTGAGTCCGTCACTCCGATCACGTCACTTCTGACAAGCGCTGTCGCAGCTTACACAAGAAGAAGAAGCTTACACAAGCATGGAAAACCTCTCAAAACGTTATTGGTGCAAGTGCAAGGACGGAGTATCGTCATTTATAAAGTGGTTGCTGATGGCAGTGCTCTGTGTGTCATTCTAGAGGAGCACTCTCGATGGCGTCCGCTTTTGAATTGAACACCCTGATTGATGTGACTCGTGATGCCAAGTCTTTGATAAGCCTGAAGATCTCAAAGAAAACGTTAAACCGACAGGACCTAAAACTACAGAATCTTTATATAATACTGAGAACAGAGTTCATGAATGAGAATATAATATCTTGGCTATGAGATATAAATATATAAGCCTCTTCACCTGTTTCTGTTTTAACTGTACCCAACTTCTCTTAGCTTAACTTGTCATCTGTATTTTTTTCGTTATTATATGAGCATCTTTTCTGTGATATATCAGTTAGCATCTCGTTCCCACAATGTCCGAGAGAGAAATGTGTCGTTTTTATTTTATACAGTCGAGATTTGGACCAATAGCGCCTGAACTGTCAAGGTTCTGTGACGCTAATGTTCTATCTATACATTGTAGTACATGCTTGGTGTGATGAGTGCAAATAAAGAGTAGTTCATCACCTCAATGCAAGGAAGGTTTCCAGCATCTAAAAAGCCAAATGCTTAACGATATTGACAACGGGTCAATGCGAAGCTAAACAAAGTCCCACATTTTCGCGAAAGCTTTAAGCACAACAGCCTATACATCATTTAAGTAGTTTTAGGAGATGAGCTTAGCTAACAGACTAGAAACTAGGCGGAAACAAATCAAAACAAAAGTGACTAACCTAGCGAGCCAATTCATCGAATCGGATCTCACTAGTCACCAGAGGGCGCCCTAACAATAACACTAGAGGGCGCCCTAGTAACAGTACCACCAGAGGGCGTCCCAGGGACAGTTCCACCAGAGGGCGCCCTAGTAACAGTACCACCAGAGGGCGTCCCAGGGACAGTTCCACCAGAGGGCGCCCTAGTAACAATAACACTAGAGGGTGTCCCAGGGACAGTTCCACCAGAGGGCGCCCTAGTAACAAGAACACTAGAGGGTGTCCCAGGGACAGTTCCACCAGAGGGCGCCCTAGTAACAATAACACTAGAGGGTGTCCCAGGGACAGTTCCACCAGAGGGCGCCCTAGTAACAAGAACACTAGAGGGTGTCCCAGGGACAGTGCCACCAGAGGGCGCCCTAGTAACAATAACACTAGAGGGTGTCCCAGGGACAGTACCACCAGAGGGCGCCCCAGACAGTACCACCAGAGGGCGTCCCAGGGACAGTACCACCAGAGGGCATCCCAGGGACATTAACACCAGAGGGGTCCCAGGGACAGTACCACTAGAGGGCGTCCCAGGGACAGTACCACCAGAGGGCGCCCTAATAACAGTACCACCAGAGGGCGTCCCAGGGACAGTACCACCAGAGGGCGTCCCAGGGACAGTACCACCAGAGGGCATCCCAGACAATACCATCAGAGGGCGTCCCAGGGACAGTACCAGCAGAGGGCGTCCCAGGGGCAGTACCACCAGAGGGCGCCCTAGTAACAGTACTACCAGAGGGCGCCCTAGTAACAGTACCATCAGAGGGTGTCCCAGAGACAGTACCACCAGAGGGCGTCCCAGGAACAGTACCACCAGAGGGCATCCCAGGGACAGTACCACCACAGGGCGTCCCAGGAACAGTACCACCAGAGGGCGTCCCAGGGACAGTACCACCAGAGGGCGTCCCAGGGACAGTACTACCAGAGGGCGCCCCAGGGACATTAACACCAGAGGGGTCCCAGGGACAGTACCACTAGAGGGTGTCCCAGGGACAGTACCACCAGAGGGCGTCCCAGGGACAGTACTACCAGAGGGCGCCCCAGGGACATTAACACTAGAGGGGTCCCAGGGACAGTACCACTAGAGGGCGTCCCAGGGACAGTACCACTAGAGGGCGTCCCAGGGACAGTACCACCAGAGGGCGTCCCAGGGACATTAACACCAGAGGGCGCCCTAGTAGTAACAGTACCACTAGAGGGCGTCCCAGGGACAGTACCACCAGAGGGCGTCCCAGGGACATTAACACCAGAGGGCGTCCCAGGGACATTAACACCAGAGGGCGCCCCAGGGACATTAACACCAGAGGGCGTCCCAGGGACATTAACACCAGAGGGAATCCCAGGGACATTAACAGCAGAGGGCGTCCCAGGGACATTAACACCAGAGGGCGTCCCAGGGACAGTACCACCAGAGGGCGCCCCAGACAGTACCAGCAGAGGGCGTCCCAGGGACAGTACCACCAGAGGGGTCCCAGGGACAGTACCACTAGAGGGGTCCCAGGGACAGTACCACTAGAGGGGTCCCAGGGACAGTACCACTAGAGGGCGTCCCAGGGACAGTACCACCAGAGGGCGCCCTAATAACAGTACCACCAGACGGCATCCCAGGGACAGTACCACCAGAGGGCGTCCCAGGGACAGTACCACCAGAGGGCATCCCAGACAGTACCATCAGAGGGCGTCCCAGGGACAGTACCAGCAGAGGGCGTCCCAGGGACAGTACCATCAGAGGGCGCCCTAGTAACAGTACTACCAGAGGGCGCCCTAGTAACAGTACCATCAGAGGGTGTCCCAGAGACAGTACCACCAGAGGGCGTCCCAGGAACAGTACCACCAGAGGGCATCCCAGGGACAGTACCACCAGAGGGCGTCCCAGCAACAGTACCACCAGAGGGCGCCCCAGTAACAGTACCACCAGAGTGCGTCCCAGGGACAGTACCACCAGAGGGCGTCCCACCAGAGGGACAGTACCACTAGAGAGTAGAGGGCGTCCCAGGGACAGTACCACCAGAGGGAGTCCCAGGGAAATTAACACCAGAGGGCGCCCTAGTAACAGTACCACCAGAGGGCATCTCAGGGACAGTACCACCAGAGGGCGTCCCAGGGACAGTACCACCAGAGGGCGTCCCAGGGACAGTACCACCAGAGGGCGTCCCAGGGAAATTAACACCTGAGGGCGCCCTAGTAACAGTACCACCAGAGGGCACACCAGGGACATGTACCACCAGAGGGCGTCCCAGGGACAGTACCACCAGAGGGCAGCAGCAGCAACACTCACGGAGCTCGGCGGCGAAGGCGTCCAGCTTCTGCTGGCTGCGACTGATGAGGACGAGCGAGCTGCCGCGACGCGCCAACTCCCGGGCGTAGGCGCGGCCCACGCCATCTGTGCAGCCTGTAACAACTGCAAACGAAGAGCGGGCAGGGCAGATATTTATATCAAGTAGCTCAGTGTTGTCAGTGGTGACTTGCACATATTTGGAACATACAGTAAAAGCTACATACATATGACAGGGTTTCGGACTCTGGACCGGTTTTGCGGACACGGGTGTAAACAAAATATACATGCGTCAGTTTTGAACGAATCTTGACAAACTGGGCGTCAAAATGTTGGAAATTAAGTGGACTTCCACGCAAATTTTTGTGCCACAGATCAAGATATTTCATGGAAAACTAGGTCATGAAGTCACGGGGTCAAAACACAAAAAAAAATGAAACATCCGAAATTGCCAAAAGTTGCTTCGCATCATTGCGAGCTCAACCATATAACATTATATTATGTTCGCGCTGTTCGTTGACGAGCTACAGGCGATTAAAAGTGGCCTTACAACATGACCTCTCAAAAATTCCCGAGGCTATAACTCGGTGACAGTTGATCTAAAAAAATGAGGATTGTCACAGCTGGCTTTAGTGCCTGAGATTACCCTATAAACCCATTTTCAGAATTAAAAAAATATGAGGGTGGCCTTGGTCGATTTGTCGTGGAATGCCCCTGCTATCTTAATGCAGATCATCATTTAGTACCTAGTTAGAATGAAAACACTAAAACACATTTTATACTTTGCAATTTGCATAGGTGTCAAGACTGAGAGGCAAGAGCTATGGAGATATGACAGATGCATCCCAATCCATATTTACATGACATATTATACTACATTATTGAACATGCACATTGTCTACATGCATGGTTACAGATGCCACAGGTATTATACTGCAATATCTATTATTATTTTACAAAAATATAGTATCGGATTGGCAACAGACTAAGACAGACACTTAAGAGTTGTTCACATTTCTTGTTTTGTTCACAGCAAATGGTGACTAGTTCAGTGGCGTGTTTGATACCCATGGCAAGTTCCAGAAAAAGCTCTTTAATACTCATCAACACTCAACACCCATGGACTCAGACAGCAGCATCACCACACAATTTTTAGTGTGGGGGGGGGGGGGGAGCAGCCAGTGGTTGGGGGCCAGCCATTGGGTTGGGGGCCAGCTCCATAGGGATAATGTTAAAATCCTGCAAATATAGAGGACAGACTCCAGGCCGGTGCAATTCGGGGGGGGGGGGGGGGGGGGCGGTGGCGAAGCCCCTGGACTCAGCCTTAGAGCATTTTATGAGGAAACACTAGCCACATGAGAGTGGTAAGAAACTGGGTTCACAACCGTAAGACCGGACACATCCTAACAGCAGACTTTGCATGCTGTTGGCAATGTATAGCATGCATGAATAATAGCATGAAAGTATGCTAGCATGAAATATAGCATGACCAAGTATGATAGGGTAAACTGCTGTAACCCCGGACACACCTCAGACTTCTCATGCTATCAGAATGTAAACAATACTGATGCACTTAACCCTCGCCCTACGGGAGCTTTTTTCACCTTCGCCCTACGGGGGGGGGGGGGGGCTGACAGGCCCCCTGTTAACGTCCAAACCAAGCAACTTAGAGCAATGCGGTAAAAACCAGAATGTTGCCTGTCTTGAGAGGAATCTAACAGTATAAAATTTTTAGGTTTCAGGTCAACGGGTGACCTTCCAGATCAAGTGAATGACCTCGGATTTTGCTCTTCAGAAAACCTAAAAATTAGAGATTGATAAATGTAAATAAAAGGCATGATCCTAGACCAGTTTTGGCTCAGAAATACAAAAAAGCAATTATTTGTTCGTATCTTGTCCAAAAATGTAAAAAAGTTATTAAAAAAATGATGTCATCAGTATCTTACACTTAGGAAGCCATCACTCAGTCAATAATGGAGATATTGCTTTGAAATTTGGTATCAGTATGGTCCATACTCAGTTCTCTCACATATATTTCGTTTTATTAAATATCTTTGAAAATTTTGATTTTGTGGGGAATTTTCCCCCAAAAATAGTTTTTTTAAATTTTAGGGGTCAAAAACCCAGTTTTGCAAATCCGAGATTGCCATTTTAAAGAGAATGCCATTTTGTATCTTTGGTGAATTGAGTTTGCAATTTGCTTTAAAACTCTGTTTTCTACGATTTTTCTAATATTTCTCATTTTTTTACCAACATGATGTCATCAAAACATTATTATCTCCCAAAATACTTAACCAATTTCAAATCAAATTTTACAGCCTACGTATAATTGTTGTAAACTCAGCTACGAAAAAATTCAGCAAGATGCACCCAATGTGTCAAAAGTTATTCAAGAAAAACCTCAGGGGGGCCAGGGGGGGGGGCTGTCAGGCCCCCCGTAGGGCGAGGGTTAAGCACCATGCATTGGCATCGTCTACATTTTAATAGCATGCAAAGTCTGAGGTTAGGATGTGTCTGAAGACTGGATTTTTTACCTATTTTAGATGGCTAGTTAATGGACCTTTGCCCTTATCAGATCAGTTGGGCAAGCTACAGGGAGGCGATCTAAAAATAGATTCATAAAAAAAATAGATTGTGACATCATCACAATGGGCAGAGCGATGCCCTTATAAGGAGATCAGATCTAAAAATTGAATGATTTCTTGACATTCACACCTTCAAACACCCTATCACCCCTAACAAAAATGTCACCACCCCTGGATTTTTTTTTGGGTTGAAACTGCATGAATCGCTTCATCATATTTGCTTGTACCTGAAATGATCAGATCCTTACTTTGGCAGATATGGCTAAAGTAAGGATTGGCAATCTCAATTTTGGCACCCGCAGGCCGCAGCAGCCTCAGCAATCTTAATTTTGATTCACCACCTGACTTCACAACTCACAATCTAAAATTGGATTAGCCAGCTGATGACCAATCTAAAAATGTATTTCACACTGTGGTCGCTGCCTCACAGAATCAACATTTAGAGTCATCTACAGTGGAATAAGGGCAATTGCTGAATCTGGTTACATTTATTATTCCAAAATATGGGTAGCACATGTTCTCCAACACTTTTTAAGCTCCTAGTATGCATATGTTGCTCTGAAGGCCTAACACAGACCTCAAAGTATGGTACTGCATGTATGCCCAAATATGGGCATAAAAAAATATATATATATATATATTTTTGTATCGCCTTCCCGTAGTTTGCCCAGCTGAGATGGTAGGAGTCATGGTTCAAACCAAGCTGTGCTAAGAGAATGTCCTTGATTGCAGAAACACATCCAATCAAGATTCACAATAAATACAACATGCATGCATCCTGATTAAGCCTTCCTCACCTGCCCATTTCCCATGTTGTGTTATGTTGGTGCCAACAAACCTTGGCAAAAGATGGCCTTTGATCAAGGAATATGCAAACTTAAGTACTTTAAACAGGACCTTGAGAGAGGATATTGCCCCAATAGCAGCTAATATGTTTTTCAAGGTGATATATGATCCAGTACCCAATACAGCGATTGCATAAGACATAGTGAAAGGTAACAATTAGGTACAGAACCTTGTTCGTAAACGTTCAATTCAATTGGACTAGTTTTATTACTGGTCTTCGGTGCTTAGGAGTGAGTAAGCTCAAATTACATGTTTAAAATCATGTCTCAATTAAAACAGGCCATAATTTTGCCTTTAATTTTATGTCCACCGATATTCACCAATGCAAGACCAGGAGCAGTCTGGAATTTGTGTATATCCTTTTGCACTGTAATAAATTTGTATTCCTTATAGTAATGTCGGCAATTGCGGCGAATCTGCTACAAATATTATAACTTATTTTGCTGCTATTTACACCAATGAAGCCTGGAATGCAAAATACATGCATTTTTGCATGCAAACATTTATAAGTGCAACAAAACATTGTGAATCTGATAAGTGTCTAAACAAAATTCGAAAAAACGAGCAAGCTGCTTGTCCTAATCGTATATTAATTCACGATTAAATAGCAGTGTTATAGAGCAATAGCTGCCATCTGGACAGCAGCAGCTACCATATTTATCTTGTCAAGAAATCCCTTCACTTTTATGCATACTGTGCAGAAATCTGCGCATTTAGAGCAGGTATATTAGTGTACGCAAGCATGTGCGCAAGCCTCGTCACTCAACCTCTTCAAATCCCGACTTGACCGTTGACCGACACTGGGCCCCCCATCATGTACCAAATTCCTACCCAAGACTGAGCCTTGATCCCCAGTAACGAGCTCGACGAGAACGGGACCTATAGGCATGTGCCTTTCAAAATTCCCGATAGTGTAAGGTAGGGTAAGGTATGTGTACATCATCGTAAATAACGCTCCGATTCCATACCTGGAGCGCATTTCTGCCAGCAAAGAATGTCAGGTATTCTTCAGATTACTCCACTTGGCTCCAGTCTTCGACAGCTCTCGAGTTCGAATTTGTATCGACACATAAGTCACCAGGCTCGGATCCAGGGGGGGGGGGCTAGCCCCCCCCCCCCCCCCCTTAATCCCGGGTCGTGCCCATGTCGCGCCATACAAACGCGCCCGTAGGGTGCAACTTTTTGTATGCCCCCCCCCCCCCCCACTTGACCGAAATCCTGGATCCGCGCCTGGTCAACGTCATGCCCAGGCGGTAACGAAGTCAGGCCGCAGGCGAAACGCGCTTACCAACTGAGCTATGAAGGATAGCTAAACTACGGAAAGGAAGGGGCCGTAGGGGCGTATTTACCGCTGGTTTCGGTTTGCAAAAGTGGAATTTCTTACATGCCAAACAATCGATTACAATTCCCGTAGCATCAGGTGTCTAGCAAGTAGCATGCCTAGTGGGTTTTGGTCCCCGAGTGTTGCACCTGTACCAGCAAAAGCAGTTCATGACCCAACAATTCAAAATCACATCGCCGCATCAGCACAATTTCGGGCCAACACCGCCACAAGCTCGGCAAAAACTCGTTCTTCGTTAAAACCGCCGCAAAAACTGGCTATGATCGGCAGCGGAGCCGTGCTCAAAACGTGTTTGGGACCATGCTTAGCAGCAGGCACCCTACCACGACCCATGCTGCGCCACCAGAGCACGTCTCACCTGCCCATTTTCCATGGCGAAGCACGTCGGTGGTCGTGAAGCGCGGCAGGACGTAGCCGGCCAGCAGCGAGGACAGCAGCCGCAGGGTATTGTAGGCCGCCAGGGCGAGCAGCGTGGTCACCACCGCCGCCAGGATCCCGCCGGCGAACGCCAGCATCTCCGGGCGCCAGAAAAACTCCATGTCTCTGCGGGGGCCGCGGCGATTTGGCGGACGGCGGGTCCTGGTGGATCGCGGCGGGTCACGTCGAGTCGCGGTGGACCACGTCCAGTCGCCGCCGATGTTGCGGAAGGTCGGCGCGTGCCGCCGGTCACTGTCGGTCAGGTCGGGTCGGTCGGGGTATCGGCGCCGCACCGGTCGGAGGCTGTGTCGGACCGCCGGTCGCCGGCTGTGGACTGGACGGGCTGGACCGCTGGACGCCGGGTTGTAGACTGGACGGGCTGGACCGCCGGACGCCGGGTTATGGACGGCCTGGCCACCGATCGTGGACGGCGGGCGAGATCGGCCGCGGACGGCGCCGGCCGCCGGGGCGCGGTTGCACAAGCGGCGGGGCAGCTGCGAGGTCCAGGTACTCCGTCGGACCAGTGGCCGGGCTGTGAGCTCAAGGCAGGCTTAATCGTGTGATGCCAAGGCGAGAGAGTGGGATTCAGAACATACATGGCCTTGAGACCTGTTGCAAGACGCGACTCTTTTGACTTGGCGTTGGCTCATCGTATCCTTAAACAGGCTCTTGTGCAATACACTCAGTCTAAGTCGTAGACCTCGCTGGAAGAGTCAGAAACATTTTCCATGAATGCGCTTTCATAATATTCAATGTCAGTTTCGGTGTGCCTAAATGTTAACAACCGGTAAATTAGTAATAGACCCGTTACATAAGCGCTACTGTTCCATTCTCGAAAAGCATGACTACTGAACCGAGCGCTGGTTGTATTTAATTGTATAGGTAGGTATATGTAAATAGGAGTCTAGTAAATAACTGTGTTAATATAAACAGACACCGGTGTTTGTCGGAGCACAAATAATGATCAAACAAACTACTGTTTAACAAGTAGCTGGTTACAACTAATATGATTTGTAAGTTTGTCGCATTTGATTTGTCGCAAGTTGTCGAGCTGTCTACGATCCTATCATAGATGGTGAACTCCACTGTCATTGCATGCAAGAGTGAGCCGCTGCAGTCTAGTTAATCTCTTCCTTCTGGCGCAGGTGTACAGTTAGGGCTGCTGCCCTCCAAGCTGGCCGGAGATCACATCATAGACAAAGCATTCAGCCGGTCGGTTAGATCCTCACTCCATCGCGAAGAACTCCATTTGGAGCCTCAATACCGGGTGGGGTCATCGTTCAAAAGCCGCTCAGCGAAAGCGAAAACGCTTTGCGAGCAGCTAAAGCAAGCCTTGCAAGGTTCAAGTCGGATTGTTCGTTCGTGTCTCCTTTGCTGTGCGCCGGCCAAGGCATTATCATTGTTCGTCCTCGAATGCATCCGCCCTGTTTGAGCGTATTAGGTATGCCAAGTTTGGAGTTGGTTAAGACCAGCAGGACTTGACGTGCATAAGCAGTATAACAAAGGTCAAGTTACCTGGTTACCATTAAGACCCCATTGGATTGGTTACCACATAGACTACCATTAAGAAGCCATTTACAGCGAAAGCAGCCATATGCAGACTGATATTTGTACGCATATAAGACAAAACCACAAGCGGGAACTCGCCAACTCGGCTAGCTAAACCCAAAACAAACGCACGATCCTTCGACGCACCCGCTGGCAAACCTGGGGGTGTAAAAGTTGCAGCTCTACCGCGCGATACAGCATCGGACTGGTAGCACCTCACTTCTGCAGCTCTGCAGCAGCCAGCAGCCGTGCCACTCTGCAGGCGCTCTATCACTCTGCGCAGATAACAGTCACACGTAACGAATTCGCCACCCGAACAATGACGTTTCTGGTCTAGTTATCCGGCACTGAGATGTCGCGTTCGAATTTCCCGATCCGCAGCTCTGTTGCAGGTCACTGTCAACCGGTCCACTTTCAGCGGCCACGAGCGAACCCGTCCCGAGTCTGTCTTACTCTGAGCCCTGAGTTCAAACTCAGTTCAGGGACCGGAATCAGGGTGGCGTCGAAGGTCGGGTAGTCACGTTTTCGGAGTTCGGAACCAGACACTTTCTCAGTCAAAACTCAGCTGACAGCGTTCGAAGAATAGTGGCAAGGTGGACCGGAAGGAACGAGCGAGCTTGACTGGAGTGGGCGGCGGCCGATAAACAACTTAACATGTATGCACATCACTTTGTTCCAATAATGCCATCCTTCCAGCACGACGGCTCTGGATAACAGGTCTGTCGACAAAACAAAGCCCACAGTTTCGTCAGCAAGTCGATGACACAACTGTGATGTCTTCATTGCACACATGACTTCTTGCTAAAGCTCGTTTTGAAATCGATATACAAGCTCAGAACAAGAACAACTCCAACACAAATAATGCCACGATGCCAGTGCTCAACAAAGAGATACAGTTTCGCCATCACTAGTTGAGGTCAGTCTCCAGAGGATTTCACAATGGGATTCCAGAGCAGCCTTGGAATTTGGGACATTTTCTGGACTTTTTGGGTCCAAAGAATTTTGCTCTCTTCATATTTGTTCAGGAAATGTGCTCTCTTTTCGCCTGATCTTACCGACATTATAGTTAAAATATAATTCAATTTTCCTCACAAGGATTTAACCCGCGCACTGCAGGGGAGGGGGGGGGGGGGGGGGGGGGTTGATTTCTGCCCCCCTCCCTCAGGTTTTCAAAGATAGCGAAAAAACGTCGGCGCTGCGCACCGTCGGGTTTTGGCACACCTGTTAAGACATCAATTGCGCACACTTTGAAGAAAAAAATAACCTCGGGTCATCTCAGGTCAGGTCACCAGACCAGGTCAAGTGACCCCACCTCCAAAAATGTTTGCAGTTGTGCCAAAGCCAGAGTTTTTCACCGATCAGTTTGAAACTTACAGGATCTCATGAGGGCATACGTACTTACAATTAGTATATCTCGGAATTTTGATATAGGTGACATAAGGTCAGGTCAATTTCGTAACCTCCCCATAATAAGTCAATGGGGAAATATACAAATGCTTCCTATTTCAAGGATATGCATGATATTAGTCCAATTACTTCTGGATCATGTTATTATAGGATATTCTTGATGATCCAAGTGTAAGTTTTGTCCATTGACCCCTATTGGGTCATTCGAGGTCATGCGAGGTCACCATCACTTTTGTGTCAATAACTCCCGACATAATGAAGATAGAGAAGTAAAACAGACATCAATGTGTTTTTCTCGTCGAGACACGTCTTCTCATATGCAACATGCCCTACTTGAGTCACCACTTGACCTTGACCTGAGGTCAAATTTTTAAGTTAACTTAACAAGGTCACCATGTATATCATTCGAAGCGCCTTGACAAGATAAACACAATGGCCTAAATAGTTTTTAGTTATCTTTATTAAGTAAAAAGTTAATAGCGAAAAACGATTTACCAAAAAAACGGAATTCCTCCTTTTTTGACCTCTGGAGCCTCAAATATTGACCTGAGATCAAATTTGAAGGCACCTCACCGATTTAAAATTTCACTGGCTGGCGTTTGCCTTTTCCGTTTGTTTCTAGCTAGCATAGTTTCTGAGATATATGGGAATTTCTGGAGCGATGTTCTAAAACAGGAAAATTTGACATTTGATGACCTCTGGTGATCTCAATTTTGACCTTACCTAAAACAATATTGAAATACTTTCGATAGAACATGTATCAAGCTATCAAATGCCGTTTTATGCTTTTCGCTATGTAGCGTAGTTTTCGAGATCTCAGGGGGGGGGGGGGGGGGTCGGCGGAAATCAACCCCCCTGCAGTTCGTGTTCGGCGCAAAGCCCCTGCAGTGCGCGGGTTAATATCTATTACAAATCAGGATTTGTTTACTTTCCAATTAAAATAAATACAACAAAAATGAAAAGTCTCAACTTGCCTGACAATACAATTTTACTCTCCACCTATGTATTTGTGCTCTCCAGGACCAGGTCATGCAATGCAAAATCCAACACTGTTCCAGAGTCACCGATAGTTACGTCACTGCAGGGCTGCACCGCGCCTGCTCAGTGCTCAACCCATGGCCGATAGCAGGCTCCAGCACACGTTAACACTGCAGCGTTCTCCAGAACGCTGCCGACCAAACATGGTCTCCAGCCACCAACCGACTGGGTTCCGAAGGACCCGGGTGGGGTGGAGATGCATTACCCGGCTTATGAGTAATGCTGTTAGATTTCGCAATGTCATTATCGTAGGCGGCAGCTTCTCATTTCGTACCGTCCTAAGTAATTGCATATGTAGTCAATCAGGATGGCATGCCGTATGAACGGCTTGCCCGGAAGCCGAGTTGCGGATTATCATGTTCAGCATATCGTTTCTGGTCGCAACCTTGAACTCACAATGGAGCTGGTTGCTGACAAAGGACATCGGAACAGGCGAACTCAACTCGGAGACACTGGGAGACCAGCCGTCGACGTCGAATCGCTGTTCTCGCCGGTACGATATATGCCCTCTCTGCTCCGATTAAGTCCCCTATAGCTGTTATGAATGGTCCACGACACATTAAGAAGAGGTAGTAGGCTGCACGCCGTCGTCATGGAATGATCGCGTGTTTATTTTGCCGACGCTGGGCCCTGTTCAACAAATGTATGTAGGTACACCTTACATAGGCGCGTAAAAACCAAACACCGCACCACTCCACCGCTGTGTCCACCGCCGACTGACGCCGACTGACCTGCGCCGCTCCTCGTCTCCGTCGCGCCGCTGCCGTCACACCGCGCCGCACACGCCGTAAAACGCCGCCAGTCCATCGACTAAGACCAGTGCATCGGCGCCGCTCGGCTGACTGAGATAGAGTGGCGCACATTGGAGAGTTTAGAGAGCTCGCGCCAACACGCAGAGACAAACAGACAAACAGACAAACAGCAGCAGCGGATACCGCTCTGGGAGAACGACGCAACGACGCGCTCCACGGAAGCCCGAGTCACGCGCCGCGGGAGGACCAGCTTAGGACCGACCGAGCACGACAAAACAACGCTCACGAGTCACGGCACCCCACACGCGCATCACCAAAATAAAACCCCGCCCGGGGTGCGCGGCGACGGGGACTGAGCGCGCGAGCGTGCGAGGCACGGACGACACAGGAACAGAGTACGTCACCCGGCCAGAGCGTAAAACAGAGAGTCAGCACGACACGGCGGGTGGCTAGGGGCACCTCACCGCTCACAGCACACACCGGCAGCCGCGCCCCACCGGACAGGACCCTTCCGGACCTTCCGGGGCCGACGGGCCGCACCGGTGTCTCGGACACCTTAGCCGAACCCGGCCGGAGACAGCGACCCGCTCAAAGCGGCGGCACAGCCCGCACAGCCCGCAGAACACGCCAGCGGGGCGCGCTGGCGAGGTCTGGCCAGCGGACCGACTGGTCGCCCCGACCCTGTCACAGCCCAGCCTCAGTCGCCCACCCACCCGCTACCCTCGCAGAGACCTGCCTCCGTTGGCTTCGGAGGCCGCCCGCCCCCGCTGCCCCTTTCAGAGACCCGCCTCTGTCAGCCTCACTCGGTCACGGAGACTCCTCGGGAGAGACGCGCCTCTCTCCGGCGCGGCGCGGCCCGGCCGGCCAACTGACCCTGTTCGGCGCCTCTCAGCTGACCGCGTATCATCTGTACAGTCGCGAGAACTCCCGGAGCGCCTGTACGGCCGCCTGAGTTGTCTCGGCGCTGCCGGAAACAGAGTCAGAGTCAGAGTCAGAGCCGGAGCGCCGGAGCTGGAGAGAGTCAGAGGAGTGCGCTATGGTGTGGGGGGTGGGGGAGGAGCAATGTGCCAGGGGAGTGAGCTATGGTGGGGGGGGGGGGGGGGGGGGGGGCGGGGAGGAGCGATGTTGTGTCAGGGGAGTGAGCTATGGTGAGGGGGTGTCTGGACGGACGGTCAATGCAAGGTGGTCTTAGACACTGGCACTGTATGCACATGATGATGGAGGAGGCACCATGGAGAGATTATCACTGGACATAGCGACCAGTGCGAGTCTCTAAGAGTCTCTAGCGCATGAGGCTGGGCATAGCGACCAGTGCGAGTCTCTAGAGTCTCTAGCGCATGAGGCTGGGCATAGCGACCAGTGCGAGTCTCTAGCGCATCAGGCTGGACATAGCGACCAGTGCGAGTCTCTAGAGTCTCTAGCGCATCAGGCTGGGCATAGCGACCAGTGCGAGTCTCTAGAGTCTCTAGCGCATGAGGCTGGACATAGCGACCAGTGCGAGTCTCTAGAGTCTCTAGCGCATGAGGCTGGGCATAGCGACCAGTGCGAGTCTCTAGCGCATGAGGCTGGACATAGCGACCAGTGCGAGTCTCTAGAGTCTCTAGCGCATCAGGCTGGGCATAGCGACCAGTGCGAGTCTCTAGAGTCTCTAGCGCATCAGGCTGGACATAGCGACCAGTGCGAGTCTCTAGAGTCTCTAGCGCATCAGGCTGGGCATAGCGACCAGTGCGAGTCTCTAGCGCATGAGGCTGGACATAGCGACCAGTGCGAGTCTCTAGCGCATGAGGCTGGGCATAGCGACCAGTGCGAGTCTCTAGCACATGAGGCTGGGCATAGCGACCAGTGCGAGTCTCTAGCGCATGAGGCTGGGCATAGCGACTAGTGCGAGTCTCTAGCGCATCAGGCTGGACATAGCGACCAGTGCGAGTCTCTAGAGTCTCTAGCGCATGAGGCTGGGCATAGCGACCAGTGCGAGTCTCTAGCGCATCAGGCTGGACATAGCGACCAGTGCGAGTCTCTAGAGTCTCTAGCGCATGAGGCTGGGCATAGCGACCAGTGCGAGTCTCTAGAGTCTCTAGCGCATGAGGCTGGGCATAGCGACCAGTGCGAGTCTCTAGAGTCTCTAGCGCATGCGGCTGGGCATAGCGACCAGTGCGAGTCTCTAGAATCTCTAGCGCATCAGGCTGGACATAGCGACCAGTGCGAGTCTCTAGCGCATGAGGCTGGACATAGCGACCAGTGCGAGTCTCTAGCGCATCAGGCTGGACATAGCGACCAGTGCGAGTCTCTAGAGTCTCTAGCGCATGAGGCTGGACATAGCGACCAGTGCGAGTCTCTAGAGCATGAGGCTGGGCATAGCGACCAGTGCGAGTCTCGTAGAGTCTCTAGTGCATGAGGCTGGGCATAGCGACCAGTGCGAGTCTCTAGCGCATGAGGCTGGGCATAGCGACCAGTGCGAGTCTCTAGAGTCTCTAGCGCATGAGGCTGGGCATAGCGACCAGTGCGAGTCTCTAGAGTCTCTAGCGCATGAGGCTGGGCATAGCGACCAGTGCGAGTCTCTAGCGCATCAGGCTGGGCATAGCGACCAGTGCGAGTCTCTAGCGCATGAGGCTGGGCATAGCGACCAGTGCGAGTCTCTAGAGTCTCTAGCGCATGAGGCTGGACATAGCGACCAGTGCGAGTCTCTAGCGCATGAGGCTGGGCATAGCGACCAGTGCGAGTCTCTAGAGTCTCTAGCGCATGAGGCTGGGCATAGCGACCAGTGCGAGTCTCTAGCGCATGAGGCTGGGCATAGCGACCAGTGCGAGTCTCTAGAGTCTCTAGCGCATGAGGCTGGGCATAGCGACCAGTGCGAGTCTCTAGAGTCTCTAGCGCATGAGGCTGGGCATAGCGACCAGTGCGAGTCTCTAGAGTCTCTAGCGCATGAGGCTGGGCATAGCGACCAGTGCGAGTCTCTAGCGCATGAGGCTGGACATAGCGACCAGTGCGAGTCTCTAGAGTCTCTAGCGCATGAGGCTGGGCATAGCGACCAGTGCGAGTCTCTAGAGTCTCTAGCGCATGAGGCTGGGCATAGCGACCAGTGCGAGTCTCTAGAGTCTCTAGCGCATGAGGCTGGGCATAGCGACCAGTGCGAGTCTCTAGAGTCTCTAGCGCATCAGGCTGGGCATAGCGACCAGTGCGAGTCTCTAGCGCATGAGGCTGGGCATAGCGACCAGTGCGAGTCTCTAGAGTCTCTAGCGCATCAGGCTGGACATAGCGACCAGTGCGAGTCTCTAGCGCATGAGGCTGGACATAGCGACCAGTGCGAGTCTCTAGCGCATCAGGCTGGACATAGCGACCAGTGCGAGTCTCTAGCGCATGAGGCTGGGCATAGCGACCAGTGCGAGTCTCTAGCGCATGAGGCTGGACATAGCGACCAGTGCGAGTCTCTAGCGCATCAGGCTGGACATAGCGACCAGTGCGAGTCTCTAGAGTCTCTAGCGCATGAGGCTGGGCATAGCGACCAGTGCGAGTCTCTAGAGTCTCTAGCGCATGAGGCTGGACATAGCGACCAGTGCGAGTCTCTAGCGCATGAGGCTGGACATAGCGACCAGTGCGAGTCTCTAGCGCATGAGGCTGGACATAGCGACCAGTGCGAGTCTCTAGCGCATGAGGCTGGGCATAGCGACCAGTGCGAGTCTCTAGAGTCTCTAGCGCATGAGGCTGGGCATAGCGACCAGTGCGAGTCTCTTAGAGTCTCTAGCGCATGAGGCTGGGCATAGCGACCAGTGCGAGTCTCTAGCGCATGAGGCTGGACATAGCGACCAGTGCGAGTCTCTAGAGTCTCTAGCGCATGAGGCTGGGCATAGCGACCAGTGCGAGTCTCTAGCGCATGAGGCTGGACATAGCGACCAGTGCGAGTCTCTAGCGCATCAGGCTGGACATAGCGACCAGTGCGAGTCTCTAGAGTCTCTAGCGCATGAGGCTGGGCATAGCGACCAGTGCGAGTCTCTAGCGCATGAGGCTGGACATAGCGACCAGTGCGAGTCTCTAGAGTCTCTAGCGCATCAGGCTGGACATAGCGACCAGTGCGAGTCTCTAGCGCATGAGGCTGGACATAGCGACCAGTGCGAGTCTCTAGCGCATCAGGCTGGACATAGCGACCAGTGCGAGTCTCTAGCGCATGAGGCTGGGCATAGCGACCAGTGCGAGTCTCTAGCGCATGAGGCTGGACATAGCGACCAGTGCGAGTCTCTAGCGTATCAGGCTGGCAATAGCGACCAGTGCGAGTCTCTAGCGCATCAGGCTGGACATAGCGACCAGTGCGAGTCTCTAGCGCATCAGGCTGGACATAGCGACCAGTGCGAGTCTCTAGCGCATCAGGCTGGACATAGCGACCAGTGCGAGTCTCTAGAGTCTCTAGCGCATGAGGCTGGACATAGCGACCAGTGCGAGTCTCTAGCGCATGAGGCTGGACATAGCGACCAGTGCGAGTCTCTAGCGCATCAGACTGGACATAGCGACCAGTGCGAGTCTCTAGCGCATCAGGCTGGACATAGCGACCAGTGCGAGTCTCTAGCGCATCAGGCTGGACATAGCGACCAGTGCGAGTCTCTAGCGCATGAGGCTGGGCATAGTGACCAGTGCGAGTCTCTAGCGCATGAGGCTGGACATAGCGACCAGTGCGAGTCTCTAGAGTCTCTAGCGCATGAGGCTGGACATAGCGACCAGTGCGAGTCTCTAGAGTCTCTAGCGCATGAGGCTGGGCATAGCGACCAGTGCGAGTCTCTAGAGTCTCTAGCGCATGAGGCTGGGCATAGCGACCAGTGCGAGTCTCTAGAGTCTCTAGCGCATGAGGCTGGGCATAGCGACCAGTGCGAGTCTCTAGAGTCTCTAGCGCATGAGGCTGGGCATAGCGACCAGTGCGAGTCTCTAGCGCATGAGGCTGGACATAGCGACCAGTGCGAGTCTCTAGAGTCTCTAGCGCATCAGGCTGGGCATAGCGACCAGTGCGAGTCTCTAGAGTCTCTAGCGCATGAGGCTGGGCATAGCGACCAGTGCGAGTCTCTAGAGTCTCTAGCGCATGAGGCTGGGCATAGCGACCAGTGCGAGTCTCTAGAGTCTCTAGCGCATGAGGCTGGGCATAGCGACCAGTGCGAGTCTCTAGAGTCTCTAGCGCATCAGGCTGGGCATAGCGACCAGTGCGAGTCTCTAGCGCATGAGGCTGGACATAGCGACCAGTGCGAGTCTCTAGAGTCTCTAGCGCATCAGGCTGGGCATAGCGACCAGTGCGAGTCTCTAGAGTCTCTAGCGCATGAGGCTGGGCATAGCGACCAGTGCGAGTCTCTAGAGTCTCTAGCGCATCAGGCTGGGCATAGCGACCAGTGCGAGTCTCTAGAGTCTCTAGCGCATGAGGCTGGGCATAGCGACCAGTGCGAGTCTCTAGAGTCTCTAGCGCATGAGGCTGGGCATAGCGACCAGTGCGAGTCTCTAGAGTCTCTAGCGCATGAGGCTGGGCATAGCGACCAGTGCGAGTCTCTAGCGCATGAGGCTGGACATAGCGACCAGTGCGAGTCTCTAGAGTCTCTAGCGCATCAGGCTGGGCATAGCGACCAGTGCGAGTCTCTAGAGTCTCTAGCGCATGAGGCTGGGCATAGCGACCAGTGCGAGTCTCTAGAGTCTCTAGCGCATGAGGCTGGGCATAGCGACCAGTGCGAGTCTCTAGAGTCTCTAGCGCATCAGGCTGGACATAGCGACCAGTGCGAGTCTCTAGCGCATCAGGCTGGGCATAGCGACCAGTGCGAGTCTCTAGCGCATGAGGCTGGGCATAGCGACCAGTGCGAGTCTCTAGCGCATCAGGCTGGGCATAGCGACCAGTGCGAGTCTCTAGAATCTCTAGCGCATGAGGCTGGGCATAGCGACCAGTGCGAGTCTCTAGAGTCTCTAGCGCATGAGGCTGGACATAGCGACCAGTGTGAGTCTCTAGCGCATCAGGCTGGACATAGCGACCAGTGCGAGTCTCTAGAGTCTCTAGCGCATGAGGCTGGGCATAGCGACCAGTGCGAGTCTCTAGCGCATGAGGCTGGACATAGCGACCAGTGCGAGTCTCTAGAGTCTCTAGCGCATGAGGCTGGGCATAGCGACCAGTGCGAGTCTCTAGCGCATGAGGCTGGGCATAGCGACCAGTGCGAGTCTCTAGCGCATGAGGCTGGACATAGCGACCAGTGCGAGTCTCTAGAATCTCTAGCGCATGAGGCTGGGCATAGCGACCAGTGCGAGTCTCTAGCGCATGAGGCTGGACATAGCGTCCAGTGCGAGTCTCTAGAATCTCTAGCGCATGAGGCTGGGCATAGCGACCAGTGCGAGTCTCTAGCGCATGAGGCTGGACATAGCGACCAGTGCGAGTCTCTAGAATCTCTAGCGCATGAGGCTGGGCATAGCGACCAGTGCGAGTCTCTAGCGCATGAGGCTGGGCATAGCGACCAGTGCGAGTCTCTAGCGCATGAGGCTGGGCATAGCGACCAGTGCGAGTCTCTAGCGCATGAGGCTGGGCATAGCGACCAGTGCGAGTCTCTAGCGCATGAGACTGGGCATAGCGACCAGTGCGAGTCTCTAGCGCATGAGGCTGGACATAGCGACCAGTGCGAGTCTCTAGAATCTCTAGCGCATGAGGCTGGGCATAGCGACCAGTGCGAGTCTCTAGCGCATGAGGCTGGACATAGCGACCAGTGCGAGTCTCTAGCGCATGAGGCTGGGCATAGCGACCAGTGCCAGTCTCTAGCGCATGAGGCTGGACATAGCGACCAGTGCGAGTCTCTAGCGCATGAGGCTGGACATAGCGACCAGTGCGAGTCTCTAGAGTCTCTAGCGCATGAGGCTGGACATAGCGACCAGTGCGAGTCTCTAGAGTCTCTAGCGCATGAGGCTGGGCATAGCGACCAGTGCGAGTCTCTAGAGTCTCTAGCGCATGAGGCTGGGCATAGCGACCAGTGCGAGTCTCTAGAGTCTCTAGCGCATGAGGCTGGGCATAGCGACCAGTGCGAGTCTCTAGAGTCTCTAGCGCATGAGGCTGGGCATAGCGACCAGTGCGAGTCTCTAGCGCATCAGGCTGGACATAGCGACCAGTGCGAGTCTCTAGAGTCTCTAGCGCATGAGGCTGGGCATAGCGACCAGTGCGAGTCTCTAGAGTCTCTAGCGCATGAGGCTGGGCATAGCGACCAGTGCGAGTCTCTAGAGTCTCTAGCGCATGCGGCTGGGCATAGCGACCAGTGCGAGTCTCTAGAATCTCTAGCGCATCAGGCTGGACATAGCGACCAGTGCGAGTCTCTAGCGCATGAGGCTGGACATAGCGACCAGTGCGAGTCTCTAGCGCATCAGGCTGGACATAGCGACCAGTGCGAGTCTCTAGAGTCTCTAGCGCATGAGGCTGGACATAGCGACCAGTGCGAGTCTCTAGAGCATGAGGCTGGGCATAGCGACCAGTGCGAGTCTCGTAGAGTCTCTAGTGCATGAGGCTGGGCATAGCGACCAGTGCGAGTCTCTAGCGCATGAGGCTGGGCATAGCGACCAGTGCGAGTCTCTAGAGTCTCTAGCGCATGAGGCTGGGCATAGCGACCAGTGCGAGTCTCTAGAGTCTCTAGCGCATGAGGCTGGGCATAGCGACCAGTGCGAGTCTCTAGCGCATCAGGCTGGGCATAGCGACCAGTGCGAGTCTCTAGCGCATGAGGCTGGGCATAGCGACCAGTGCGAGTCTCTAGAGTCTCTAGCGCATGAGGCTGGACATAGCGACCAGTGCGAGTCTCTAGCGCATGAGGCTGGGCATAGCGACCAGTGCGAGTCTCTAGAGTCTCTAGCGCATGAGGCTGGGCATAGCGACCAGTGCGAGTCTCTAGAGTCTCTAGCGCATGAGGCTGGGCATAGCGACCAGTGCGAGTCTCTAGAGTCTCTAGCGCATGAGGCTGGGCATAGCGACCAGTGCGAGTCTCTAGCGCATGAGGCTGGACATAGCGACCAGTGCGAGTCTCTAGAGTCTCTAGCGCATGAGGCTGGGCATAGCGACCAGTGCGAGTCTCTAGAGTCTCTAGCGCATGAGGCTGGGCATAGCGACCAGTGCGAGTCTCTAGAGTCTCTAGCGCATGAGGCTGGGCATAGCGACCAGTGCGAGTCTCTAGAGTCTCTAGCGCATCAGGCTGGGCATAGCGACCAGTGCGAGTCTCTAGCGCATGAGGCTGGGCATAGCGACCAGTGCGAGTCTCTAGAGTCTCTAGCGCATCAGGCTGGACATAGCGACCAGTGCGAGTCTCTAGCGCATGAGGCTGGACATAGCGACCAGTGCGAGTCTCTAGCGCATCAGGCTGGACATAGCGACCAGTGCGAGTCTCTAGCGCATGAGGCTGGGCATAGCGACCAGTGCGAGTCTCTAGCGCATGAGGCTGGACATAGCGACCAGTGCGAGTCTCTAGCGCATCAGGCTGGACATAGCGACCAGTGCGAGTCTCTAGTCTCTAGCGCATGAGGCTGGGCATAGCGACCAGTGCGAGTCTCTAGAGTCTCTAGCGCATGAGGCTGGACATAGCGACCAGTGCGAGTCTCTAGCGCATGAGGCTGGACATAGCGACCAGTGCGAGTCTCTAGCGCATGAGGCTGGACATAGCGACCAGTGCGAGTCTCTAGCGCATGAGGCTGGGCATAGCGACCAGTGCGAGTCTCTAGAGTCTCTAGCGCATGAGGCTGGGCATAGCGACCAGTGCGAGTCTCTTAGAGTCTCTAGCGCATGAGGCTGGGCATAGCGACCAGTGCGAGTCTCTAGCGCATGAGGCTGGACATAGCGACCAGTGCGAGTCTCTAGAGTCTCTAGCGCATGAGGCTGGGCATAGCGACCAGTGCGAGTCTCTAGCGCATGAGGCTGGACATAGCGACCAGTGCGAGTCTCTAGCGCATCAGGCTGGACATAGCGACCAGTGCGAGTCTCTAGAGTCTCTAGCGCATGAGGCTGGGCATAGCGACCAGTGCGAGTCTCTAGCGCATGAGGCTGGACATAGCGACCAGTGCGAGTCTCTAGAGTCTCTAGCGCATCAGGCTGGACATAGCGACCAGTGCGAGTCTCTAGCGCATGAGGCTGGACATAGCGACCAGTGCGAGTCTCTAGCGCATCAGGCTGGACATAGCGACCAGTGCGAGTCTCTAGCGCATGAGGCTGGGCATAGCGACCAGTGCGAGTCTCTAGCGCATGAGGCTGGACATAGCGACCAGTGCGAGTCTCTAGCGTATCAGGCTGGCAATAGCGACCAGTGCGAGTCTCTAGCGCATCAGGCTGGACATAGCGACCAGTGCGAGTCTCTAGCGCATCAGGCTGGACATAGCGACCAGTGCGAGTCTCTAGCGCATCAGGCTGGACATAGCGACCAGTGCGAGTCTCTAGAGTCTCTAGCGCATGAGGCTGGACATAGCGACCAGTGCGAGTCTCTAGCGCATGAGGCTGGACATAGCGACCAGTGCGAGTCTCTAGCGCATCAGACTGGACATAGCGACCAGTGCGAGTCTCTAGCGCATCAGGCTGGACATAGCGACCAGTGCGAGTCTCTAGCGCATCAGGCTGGACATAGCGACCAGTGCGAGTCTCTAGCGCATGAGGCTGGGCATAGCGACCAGTGCGAGTCTCTAGCGCATGAGGCTGGACATAGCGACCAGTGCGAGTCTCTAGAGTCTCTAGCGCATGAGGCTGGACATAGCGACCAGTGCGAGTCTCTAGAGTCTCTAGCGCATGAGGCTGGGCATAGCGACCAGTGCGAGTCTCTAGAGTCTCTAGCGCATGAGGCTGGGCATAGCGACCAGTGCGAGTCTCTAGAGTCTCTAGCGCATGAGGCTGGGCATAGCGACCAGTGCGAGTCTCTAGCGCATGAGGCTGGACATAGCGACCAGTGCGAGTCTCTAGAGTCTCTAGCGCATCAGGCTGGGCATAGCGACCAGTGCGAGTCTCTAGAGTCTCTAGCGCATGAGGCTGGGCATAGCGACCAGTGCGAGTCTCTAGAGTCTCTAGCGCATGAGGCTGGGCATAGCGACCAGTGCGAGTCTCTAGAGTCTCTAGCGCATGAGGCTGGGCATAGCGACCAGTGCGAGTCTCTAGAGTCTCTAGCGCATCAGGCTGGGCATAGCGACCAGTGCGAGTCTCTAGCGCATGAGGCTGGACATAGCGACCAGTGCGAGTCTCTAGAGTCTCTAGCGCATCAGGCTGGGCATAGCGACCAGTGCGAGTCTCTAGAGTCTCTAGCGCATGAGGCTGGGCATAGCGACCAGTGCGAGTCTCTAGAGTCTCTAGCGCATCAGGCTGGGCATAGCGACCAGTGCGAGTCTCTAGAGTCTCTAGCGCATAAGGCTGGGCATAGCGACCAGTGCGAGTCTCTAGAGTCTCTAGCGCATGAGGCTGGGCATAGCGACCAGTGCGAGTCTCTAGAGTCTCTAGCGCATGAGGCTGGGCATAGCGACCAGTGCGAGTCTCTAGAGTCTCTAGCGCATGAGGCTGGGCATAGCGACCAGTGCGAGTCTCTAGCGCATGAGGCTGGACATAGCGACCAGTGCGAGTCTCTAGAGTCTCTAGCGCATCAGGCTGGGCATAGCGACCAGTGCGAGTCTCTAGAGTCTCTAGCGCATGAGGCTGGGCATAGCGACCAGTGCGAGTCTCTAGAGTCTCTAGCGCATGAGGCTGGGCATAGCGACCAGTGCGAGTCTCTAGAGTCTCTAGCGCATCAGGCTGGACATAGCGACCAGTGCGAGTCTCTAGCGCATCAGGCTGGGCATAGCGACCAGTGCGAGTCTCTAGCGCATGAGGCTGGGCATAGCGACCAGTGCGAGTCTCTAGCGCATCAGGCTGGGCATAGCGACCAGTGCGAGTCTCTAGAATCTCTAGCGCATGAGGCTGGGCATAGCGACCAGTGCGAGTCTCTAGAGTCTCTAGCGCATGAGGCTGGACATAGCGACCAGTGTGAGTCTCTAGCGCATCAGGCTGGACATAGCGACCAGTGCGAGTCTCTAGAGTCTCTAGCGCATGAGGCTGGGCATAGCGACCAGTGCGAGTCTCTAGCGCATGAGGCTGGACATAGCGACCAGTGCGAGTCTCTAGAGTCTCTAGCGCATGAGGCTGGGCATAGCGACCAGTGCGAGTCTCTAGCGCATGAGGCTGGGCATAGCGACCAGTGCGAGTCTCTAGCGCATGAGGCTGGACATAGCGACCAGTGCGAGTCTCTAGAATCTCTAGCGCATGAGGCTGGGCATAGCGACCAGTGCGAGTCTCTAGCGCATGAGGCTGGACATAGCGACCAGTGCGAGTCTCTAGAATCTCTAGCGCATGAGGCTGGGCATAGCGACCAGTGCGAGTCTCTAGCGCATGAGGCTGGACATAGCGACCAGTGCGAGTCTCTAGAATCTCTAGCGCATGAGGCTGGGCATAGCGACCAGTGCGAGTCTCTAGCGCATGAGGCTGGGCATAGCGACCAGTGCGAGTCTCTAGCGCATGAGGCTGGGCATAGCGACCAGTGCGAGTCTCTAGCGCATGAGGCTGGGCATAGCGACCAGTGCGAGTCTCTAGCGCATGAGACTGGGCATAGCGACCAGTGCGAGTCTCTAGCGCATGAGGCTGGACATAGCGACCAGTGCGAGTCTCTAGAATCTCTAGCGCATGAGGCTGGGCATAGCGACCAGTGCGAGTCTCTAGCGCATGAGGCTGGACATAGCGACCAGTGCGAGTCTCTAGCGCATGAGGCTGGGCATAGCGACCAGTGCGAGTCTCTAGCGCATGAGGCTGGACATAGCGACCAGTGCGAGTCTCTAGCGCATGAGGCTGGACATAGCGACCAGTGCGAGTCTCTAGAGTCTCTAGCGCATGAGGCTGGACATAGCGACCAGTGCGAGTCTCTAGAGTCTCTAGCGCATGAGGCTGGGCATAGCGACCAGTGCGAGTCTCTAGAGTCTCTAGCGCATGAGGCTGGGCATAGCGACCAGTGCGAGTCTCTAGAGTCTCTAGCGCATGAGGCTGGGCATAGCGACCAGTGCGAGTCTCTAGAGTCTCTAGCGCATGAGGCTGGGCATAGCGACCAGTGCGAGTCTCTAGGGCATCAGGCTGGACATAGCGACCAGTGCGAGTCTCTAGAGTCTCTAGCGCATGAGGCTGGGCATAGCGACCAGTGCGAGTCTCTAGCGCATGAGGCTGGACATAGCGACCAGTGCGAGTCTCTAGCGCATGAGGCTGGACATAGCGACCAGTGCGAGTCTCTAGAGTCTCTAGCGCATCAGGCTGGGCATAGCGACCAGTGCGAGTCTCTAGCGCATCAGGCTGGACATAGCGACCAGTGCGAGTCTCTAGAGTCTCTAGCGCATGAGGCTGGGCATAGCGACCAGTGCGAGTCTCTAGAGTCTCTAGCGCATGAGGCTGGGCATAGCGACCAGTGCGAGTCTCTAGAGTCTCTAGCGCATGAGGCTGGGCATAGCGACCAGTGCGAGTCTCTAGAGTCTCTAGCGCATGAGGCTGGGCATAGAGACCAGTGCGAGTCTCTAGAGTCTCTAGCGCATGAGGCTGGGCATAGCGACCAGTGCGAGTCTCTAGAGTCTCTAGCGCATGAGGCTGGGCATAGCGACCAGTGCGAGTCTCTAGAGTCTCTAGCGCATGAGGCTGGGCATAGCGACCAGTGCGAGTCTCTAGCGCATCAGGCTGGACATAGCGACTAGTGCGAGTCTCTAGAGTCTCTAGCGCATGAGGTTGGGCATAGCGACCAGTGCGAGTCTCTAGCGCATCAGGCTGGACATAGCGACCAGTGCGAGTCTCTAGAGTCTCTAGCGCATGAGGCTGGGCATAGCGACCAGTGCGAGTCTCTAGAGTCTCTAGCGCATGAGGCTGGGCATAGCGACCAGTGCGAGTCTCTAGCGCATGAGGCTGGACATAGCGACCAGTGCGAGTCTCTAGAGTCTCTAGCGCATCAGGCTGGGCATAGCGACCAGTGCGAGTCTCTAGAGTCTCTAGCGCATGAGGCTGGGCATAGCGACCAGTGCGAGTCTCTAGAGTCTCTAGCGCATGAGGCTGGGCATAGCGACCAGTGCGAGTCTCTAGAGTCTCTAGCGCATCAGGCTGGACATAGCGACCAGTGCGAGTCTCTAGCGCATCAGGCTGGGCATAGCGACCAGTGCGAGTCTCTAGCGCATGAGGCTGGGCATAGCGACCAGTGCGAGTCTCTAGCGCATCAGGCTGGGCATAGCGACCAGTGCGAGTCTCTAGAATCTCTAGCGCATGAGGCTGGGCATAGCGACCAGTGCGAGTCTCTAGAGTCTCTAGCGCATGAGGCTGGACATAGCGACCAGTGTGAGTCTCTAGCGCATCAGGCTGGACATAGCGACCAGTGCGAGTCTCTAGAGTCTCTAGCGCATGAGGCTGGGCATAGCGACCAGTGCGAGTCTCTAGCGCATGAGGCTGGACATAGCGACCAGTGCGAGTCTCTAGAGTCTCTAGCGCATGAGGCTGGGCATAGCGACCAGTGCGAGTCTCTAGCGCATGAGGCTGGGCATAGCGACCAGTGCGAGTCTCTAGCGCATGAGGCTGGACATAGCGACCAGTGCGAGTCTCTAGAATCTCTAGCGCATGAGGCTGGGCATAGCGACCAGTGCGAGTCTCTAGCGCATGAGGCTGGACATAGCGACCAGTGCGAGTCTCTAGAATCTCTAGCGCATGAGGCTGGGCATAGCGACCAGTGCGAGTCTCTAGCGCATGAGGCTGGACATAGCGACCAGTGCGAGTCTCTAGAATCTCTAGCGCATGAGGCTGGGCATAGCGACCAGTGCGAGTCTCTAGCGCATGAGGCTGGGCATAGCGACCAGTGCGAGTCTCTAGCGCATGAGGCTGGGCATAGCGACCAGTGCGAGTCTCTAGCGCATGAGGCTGGGCATAGCGACCAGTGCGAGTCTCTAGCGCATGAGACTGGGCATAGCGACCAGTGCGAGTCTCTAGCGCATGAGGCTGGACATAGCGACCAGTGCGAGTCTCTAGAATCTCTAGCGCATGAGGCTGGGCATAGCGACCAGTGCGAGTCTCTAGCGCATGAGGCTGGACATAGCGACCAGTGCGAGTCTCTAGCGCATGAGGCTGGGCATAGCGACCAGTGCCAGTCTCTAGCGCATGAGGCTGGACATAGCGACCAGTGCGAGTCTCTAGCGCATGAGGCTGGACATAGCGACCAGTGCGAGTCTCTAGAGTCTCTAGCGCATGAGGCTGGACATAGCGACCAGTGCGAGTCTCTAGAGTCTCTAGCGCATGAGGCTGGGCATAGCGACCAGTGCGAGTCTCTAGAGTCTCTAGCGCATGAGGCTGGGCATAGCGACCAGTGCGAGTCTCTAGAGTCTCTAGCGCATGAGGCTGGGCATAGCGACCAGTGCGAGTCTCTAGAGTCTCTAGCGCATGAGGCTGGGCATAGCGACCAGTGCGAGTCTCTAGCGCATCAGGCTGGACATAGCGACCAGTGCGAGTCTCTAGAGTCTCTAGCGCATGAGGCTGGGCATAGCGACCAGTGCGAGTCTCTAGAGTCTCTAGCGCATGAGGCTGGGCATAGCGACCAGTGCGAGTCTCTAGAGTCTCTAGCGCATGCGGCTGGGCATAGCGACCAGTGCGAGTCTCTAGAATCTCTAGCGCATCAGGCTGGACATAGCGACCAGTGCGAGTCTCTAGCGCATGAGGCTGGACATAGCGACCAGTGCGAGTCTCTAGCGCATCAGGCTGGACATAGCGACCAGTGCGAGTCTCTAGAGTCTCTAGCGCATGAGGCTGGACATAGCGACCAGTGCGAGTCTCTAGAGCATGAGGCTGGGCATAGCGACCAGTGCGAGTCTCGTAGAGTCTCTAGTGCATGAGGCTGGGCATAGCGACCAGTGCGAGTCTCTAGCGCATGAGGCTGGGCATAGCGACCAGTGCGAGTCTCTAGAGTCTCTAGCGCATGAGGCTGGGCATAGCGACCAGTGCGAGTCTCTAGAGTCTCTAGCGCATGAGGCTGGGCATAGCGACCAGTGCGAGTCTCTAGCGCATCAGGCTGGGCATAGCGACCAGTGCGAGTCTCTAGCGCATGAGGCTGGGCATAGCGACCAGTGCGAGTCTCTAGAGTCTCTAGCGCATGAGGCTGGACATAGCGACCAGTGCGAGTCTCTAGCGCATGAGGCTGGGCATAGCGACCAGTGCGAGTCTCTAGAGTCTCTAGCGCATGAGGCTGGGCATAGCGACCAGTGCGAGTCTCTAGAGTCTCTAGCGCATGAGGCTGGGCATAGCGACCAGTGCGAGTCTCTAGAGTCTCTAGCGCATGAGGCTGGGCATAGCGACCAGTGCGAGTCTCTAGCGCATGAGGCTGGACATAGCGACCAGTGCGAGTCTCTAGAGTCTCTAGCGCATGAGGCTGGGCATAGCGACCAGTGCGAGTCTCTAGAGTCTCTAGCGCATGAGGCTGGGCATAGCGACCAGTGCGAGTCTCTAGAGTCTCTAGCGCATGAGGCTGGGCATAGCGACCAGTGCGAGTCTCTAGAGTCTCTAGCGCATCAGGCTGGGCATAGCGACCAGTGCGAGTCTCTAGCGCATGAGGCTGGGCATAGCGACCAGTGCGAGTCTCTAGAGTCTCTAGCGCATCAGGCTGGACATAGCGACCAGTGCGAGTCTCTAGCGCATGAGGCTGGACATAGCGACCAGTGCGAGTCTCTAGCGCATCAGGCTGGACATAGCGACCAGTGCGAGTCTCTAGCGCATGAGGCTGGGCATAGCGACCAGTGCGAGTCTCTAGCGCATGAGGCTGGACATAGCGACCAGTGCGAGTCTCTAGCGCATCAGGCTGGACATAGCGACCAGTGCGAGTCTCTAGTCTCTAGCGCATGAGGCTGGGCATAGCGACCAGTGCGAGTCTCTAGAGTCTCTAGCGCATGAGGCTGGACATAGCGACCAGTGCGAGTCTCTAGCGCATGAGGCTGGACATAGCGACCAGTGCGAGTCTCTAGCGCATGAGGCTGGACATAGCGACCAGTGCGAGTCTCTAGCGCATGAGGCTGGGCATAGCGACCAGTGCGAGTCTCTAGAGTCTCTAGCGCATGAGGCTGGGCATAGCGACCAGTGCGAGTCTCTTAGAGTCTCTAGCGCATGAGGCTGGGCATAGCGACCAGTGCGAGTCTCTAGCGCATGAGGCTGGACATAGCGACCAGTGCGAGTCTCTAGAGTCTCTAGCGCATGAGGCTGGGCATAGCGACCAGTGCGAGTCTCTAGCGCATGAGGCTGGACATAGCGACCAGTGCGAGTCTCTAGCGCATCAGGCTGGACATAGCGACCAGTGCGAGTCTCTAGAGTCTCTAGCGCATGAGGCTGGGCATAGCGACCAGTGCGAGTCTCTAGCGCATGAGGCTGGACATAGCGACCAGTGCGAGTCTCTAGAGTCTCTAGCGCATCAGGCTGGACATAGCGACCAGTGCGAGTCTCTAGCGCATGAGGCTGGACATAGCGACCAGTGCGAGTCTCTAGCGCATCAGGCTGGACATAGCGACCAGTGCGAGTCTCTAGCGCATGAGGCTGGGCATAGCGACCAGTGCGAGTCTCTAGCGCATGAGGCTGGACATAGCGACCAGTGCGAGTCTCTAGCGTATCAGGCTGGCAATAGCGACCAGTGCGAGTCTCTAGCGCATCAGGCTGGACATAGCGACCAGTGCGAGTCTCTAGCGCATCAGGCTGGACATAGCGACCAGTGCGAGTCTCTAGCGCATCAGGCTGGACATAGCGACCAGTGCGAGTCTCTAGAGTCTCTAGCGCATGAGGCTGGACATAGCGACCAGTGCGAGTCTCTAGCGCATGAGGCTGGACATAGCGACCAGTGCGAGTCTCTAGCGCATCAGACTGGACATAGCGACCAGTGCGAGTCTCTAGCGCATCAGGCTGGACATAGCGACCAGTGCGAGTCTCTAGCGCATCAGGCTGGACATAGCGACCAGTGCGAGTCTCTAGCGCATGAGGCTGGGCATAGCGACCAGTGCGAGTCTCTAGCGCATGAGGCTGGACATAGCGACCAGTGCGAGTCTCTAGAGTCTCTAGCGCATGAGGCTGGACATAGCGACCAGTGCGAGTCTCTAGAGTCTCTAGCGCATGAGGCTGGGCATAGCGACCAGTGCGAGTCTCTAGAGTCTCTAGCGCATGAGGCTGGGCATAGCGACCAGTGCGAGTCTCTAGAGTCTCTAGCGCATGAGGCTGGGCATAGCGACCAGTGCGAGTCTCTAGCGCATGAGGCTGGACATAGCGACCAGTGCGAGTCTCTAGAGTCTCTAGCGCATCAGGCTGGGCATAGCGACCAGTGCGAGTCTCTAGAGTCTCTAGCGCATGAGGCTGGGCATAGCGACCAGTGCGAGTCTCTAGAGTCTCTAGCGCATGAGGCTGGGCATAGCGACCAGTGCGAGTCTCTAGAGTCTCTAGCGCATGAGGCTGGGCATAGCGACCAGTGCGAGTCTCTAGAGTCTCTAGCGCATCAGGCTGGGCATAGCGACCAGTGCGAGTCTCTAGCGCATGAGGCTGGACATAGCGACCAGTGCGAGTCTCTAGAGTCTCTAGCGCATCAGGCTGGGCATAGCGACCAGTGCGAGTCTCTAGAGTCTCTAGCGCATGAGGCTGGGCATAGCGACCAGTGCGAGTCTCTAGAGTCTCTAGCGCATCAGGCTGGGCATAGCGACCAGTGCGAGTCTCTAGAGTCTCTAGCGCATAAGGCTGGGCATAGCGACCAGTGCGAGTCTCTAGAGTCTCTAGCGCATGAGGCTGGGCATAGCGACCAGTGCGAGTCTCTAGAGTCTCTAGCGCATGAGGCTGGGCATAGCGACCAGTGCGAGTCTCTAGAGTCTCTAGCGCATGAGGCTGGGCATAGCGACCAGTGCGAGTCTCTAGCGCATGAGGCTGGACATAGCGACCAGTGCGAGTCTCTAGAGTCTCTAGCGCATCAGGCTGGGCATAGCGACCAGTGCGAGTCTCTAGAGTCTCTAGCGCATGAGGCTGGGCATAGCGACCAGTGCGAGTCTCTAGAGTCTCTAGCGCATGAGGCTGGGCATAGCGACCAGTGCGAGTCTCTAGAGTCTCTAGCGCATCAGGCTGGACATAGCGACCAGTGCGAGTCTCTAGCGCATCAGGCTGGGCATAGCGACCAGTGCGAGTCTCTAGCGCATGAGGCTGGGCATAGCGACCAGTGCGAGTCTCTAGCGCATCAGGCTGGGCATAGCGACCAGTGCGAGTCTCTAGAATCTCTAGCGCATGAGGCTGGGCATAGCGACCAGTGCGAGTCTCTAGAGTCTCTAGCGCATGAGGCTGGACATAGCGACCAGTGTGAGTCTCTAGCGCATCAGGCTGGACATAGCGACCAGTGCGAGTCTCTAGAGTCTCTAGCGCATGAGGCTGGGCATAGCGACCAGTGCGAGTCTCTAGCGCATGAGGCTGGACATAGCGACCAGTGCGAGTCTCTAGAGTCTCTAGCGCATGAGGCTGGGCATAGCGACCAGTGCGAGTCTCTAGCGCATGAGGCTGGGCATAGCGACCAGTGCGAGTCTCTAGCGCATGAGGCTGGACATAGCGACCAGTGCGAGTCTCTAGAATCTCTAGCGCATGAGGCTGGGCATAGCGACCAGTGCGAGTCTCTAGCGCATGAGGCTGGACATAGCGACCAGTGCGAGTCTCTAGAATCTCTAGCGCATGAGGCTGGGCATAGCGACCAGTGCGAGTCTCTAGCGCATGAGGCTGGACATAGCGACCAGTGCGAGTCTCTAGAATCTCTAGCGCATGAGGCTGGGCATAGCGACCAGTGCGAGTCTCTAGCGCATGAGGCTGGGCATAGCGACCAGTGCGAGTCTCTAGCGCATGAGGCTGGGCATAGCGACCAGTGCGAGTCTCTAGCGCATGAGGCTGGGCATAGCGACCAGTGCGAGTCTCTAGCGCATGAGACTGGGCATAGCGACCAGTGCGAGTCTCTAGCGCATGAGGCTGGACATAGCGACCAGTGCGAGTCTCTAGAATCTCTAGCGCATGAGGCTGGGCATAGCGACCAGTGCGAGTCTCTAGCGCATGAGGCTGGACATAGCGACCAGTGCGAGTCTCTAGCGCATGAGGCTGGGCATAGCGACCAGTGCGAGTCTCTAGCGCATGAGGCTGGACATAGCGACCAGTGCGAGTCTCTAGCGCATGAGGCTGGACATAGCGACCAGTGCGAGTCTCTAGAGTCTCTAGCGCATGAGGCTGGACATAGCGACCAGTGCGAGTCTCTAGAGTCTCTAGCGCATGAGGCTGGGCATAGCGACCAGTGCGAGTCTCTAGAGTCTCTAGCGCATGAGGCTGGGCATAGCGACCAGTGCGAGTCTCTAGAGTCTCTAGCGCATGAGGCTGGGCATAGCGACCAGTGCGAGTCTCTAGAGTCTCTAGCGCATGAGGCTGGGCATAGCGACCAGTGCGAGTCTCTAGGGCATCAGGCTGGACATAGCGACCAGTGCGAGTCTCTAGAGTCTCTAGCGCATGAGGCTGGGCATAGCGACCAGTGCGAGTCTCTAGCGCATGAGGCTGGACATAGCGACCAGTGCGAGTCTCTAGCGCATGAGGCTGGACATAGCGACCAGTGCGAGTCTCTAGAGTCTCTAGCGCATCAGGCTGGGCATAGCGACCAGTGCGAGTCTCTAGCGCATCAGGCTGGACATAGCGACCAGTGCGAGTCTCTAGAGTCTCTAGCGCATGAGGCTGGGCATAGCGACCAGTGCGAGTCTCTAGAGTCTCTAGCGCATGAGGCTGGGCATAGCGACCAGTGCGAGTCTCTAGAGTCTCTAGCGCATGAGGCTGGGCATAGCGACCAGTGCGAGTCTCTAGAGTCTCTAGCGCATGAGGCTGGGCATAGAGACCAGTGCGAGTCTCTAGAGTCTCTAGCGCATGAGGCTGGGCATAGCGACCAGTGCGAGTCTCTAGAGTCTCTAGCGCATGAGGCTGGGCATAGCGACCAGTGCGAGTCTCTAGAGTCTCTAGCGCATGAGGCTGGGCATAGCGACCAGTGCGAGTCTCTAGCGCATCAGGCTGGACATAGCGACTAGTGCGAGTCTCTAGAGTCTCTAGCGCATGAGGTTGGGCATAGCGACCAGTGCGAGTCTCTAGCGCATCAGGCTGGACATAGCGACCAGTGCGAGTCTCTAGAGTCTCTAGCGCATGAGGCTGGGCATAGCGACCAGTGCGAGTCTCTAGAGTCTCTAGCGCATGAGGCTGGGCATAGCGACCAGTGCGAGTCTCTAGCGCATGAGGCTGGGCATAGCGACCAGTGCGAGTCTCTAGCGCATGAGGCTGGGCATAGCGACCAGTGCGAGTCTCTAGCGCATGAGGCTGGGCATAGCGACCAGTGCGAGTCTCTAGAGTCTCTAGCGCATGAGGCTGGGCATAGCGACCAGTGCGAGTCTCTAGCGCATCAGGCTGGGCATAGCGACCAGTGCGAGTCTCTAGCGCATCAGGCTGGGCATAGCGACCAGTGCGAGTCTCTAGAGTCTCTAGCGCATGAGGCTGGGCATAGCGACCAGTGCGAGTCTCTAGCGCATGAGGCTGGGCATAGCGACCAGTGCGAGTCTCTAGAGTCTCTAGCGCATGAGGCTGGACATAGCGACCAGTGCGAGTCTCTAGAGTCTCTAGCGCATGAGGCTGGACATAGCGACCAGTGCGAGTCTCTAGAGTCTCTAGCGCATGAGGCTGTACATAGCGACCAGTGCGAGTCTCTAGCGCATCAGGCTGTACATAGCGACCAGTGCGAGTCTCTAGCGCATCAGGCTGGACATAGCGACCAGTGCGAGTCTCTAGCGCATGAGGCTGGGCATAGCGACCAGTGCGAGTCTCTAGAGTCTCTAGCGCATGAGGCTGGGCATAGCGACCAGTGCGAGTCTCTAGCGCATCAGGCTGGACATAGCGACCAGTGCGAGTCTCTAGAGTCTCTAGCGCATGAGGCTGGACATAGCGACCAGTGCGAGTCTCTAGAGTCTCTAGCGCATGAGGCTGGACATAGCGACCAGTGCGAGTCTCTAGCGCATGAGGCTGGGCATAGCGACCAGTGCGAGTCTCTAGCGCATCAGGCTGGACATAGCGACCAGTGCGAGTCTCTAGCGCATGAGGCTGGACATAGCGACCAGTGCGAGTCTCTAGCGTATCAGGCTGGCAATAGCGACCAGTGCGAGTCTCTAGCGCATGAGGCTGGGCTGTCCCCGTGCGGGCAGTAGGGGAGGGTGATGGAAAGGTGCTTAACACGGCATGTGGATAGGGCGGTGGGGATGAGGAGGTGTCACAGGACCGCACAGTCGTAACGGGACATTTAGCATACGTGAAAGTTGTCAGAGGAAACCGGTTTCTACGCTCCAGACACGTGGGAGGGAATGACAGTATGGAGATGACAGGTAAACATTGGTACCTATAGATAGCTTGCAGAGCTAGGATAGCACATTATTGAGCGCACAGTGGATATGTTGATAAATCAATCGGTCAATTCACCTAATATGGGCCGAAGAGAGCAACGCTCTGACATGCTGTTTAGCCGCCGGAAGATATCTGATAAACGGGTTTGATACCGACCAATATTCGACGATAAGGGGAATGCTACAGTAGCTCTGATACCGAATCTTTACGACCGTCAATTTGTGTATTATTGACTGGTGAGATAAGATCTCTTGGACGCGGTGCAGACAAATCTGTTGCCTTACCTTTTTATATGAAACCTTTTAATTCATTTTACCAGACATTACACAACCGACAGTTGATCGAAAAGTTTTCGGAACTGCAGACGCCAAAAGCTTTCAATAAAATACGTTCATTCAATGTCCTGTATTCTCTGTCGGAAACATTGGCATTAGTTTCTGATCATTAACTGCAGGACATTGAATGAACCGACGTTTCACATCGAAAGCCGGTGCCACCCATCCCGAAACATACCTGGTGACGGCCTTGTGGAACTCGACGAGCTGTTTGTGGGTGGCGGTGACGATGCCGCCGGCGCTCTCGGTGGGAAGGGACTTCAGGGTGGCCTCCAGCCAGCGGCACACCGCCTGCGGGCAGAGTGAACAGGCACATTGGGTGGGAAGGGACTTCAGGGTGGCAGCCAGCGGCACACCGCCTGCGGGCAGAGTGAACAGGCACATTGGGTGGGAAGGGACTTCAGGGTGGCAGCCAGCGGCACACCGCCTGCGGGCAGAGTGAACAGGCACATTGGGTGGGAAGGGACTTCAGGGTGGCAGCCAGCGGCACACCGCCTGCGGGCAGAGTGAACAGGCACATTGGGTGGGAAGGGACTTCAGGGTGGCAGCCAGCGGCACACCGCCTGCGGGCAGAGTGAACAGGCACATTGGGTGGGAAGGGACTTCAGGGTGGCAGCCAGCGGCACACCGCCTGCGGGCACAGTGAACAGGCACAGTGGGGACTGACTGACCACAATGTCCCACAGTCTCTGACTGACCACAGACCACTGACCACTGACCACTGACCACTGACCACTGACCACCGGCACAGATCCAGCCTCCCGTGAACAGACCCCTGATCTGACTTCTACGCAACTCTTACCAACGGTCACGAGAGAGCCCGCCAAGACTCTTGCAATGAGACCCGATACTAAAAAACGTAACATATTATTATTGTCGAAATCACTGTCCTCATTCCACGCCACGTGTTGGGGACGAGTTGTTGCAGCGCGACCTCGAACCATGCACCAAGCAACAAAGCTTACCACGTGGAGCAAAGGAAAAGAAATACCGTGAAAGTAGAACAAAATACAACTTAAAATATTTGTAATGCATTGGCGCTGTGTTACTCCGGATTAGAGCAAAATTAGAGCAAAATCAAATTAACTTATGAGGAAACCCATATGAAGACAACCTGCTGCTGCTTGCAGACGTGTTTATGAGATCAAACGTGCTAACGAAAACATTCTTTGTTGCCCAATTTGACGTCAAGTAACATTCCAGTAAAGGCCATCAGCTGCCAAGTGCTAAGCCGGCTTGTTTAGCAATCCCTTCTTATGAGCTAGCTAGTAGCACCTTGGACATAAGCTGCAGCAGACATTGGGGGAATGCCAAGTTTTAGCAACAAACCCCGCACGAGCACCTCGCGCTGACTCACTCTCCCTGATACACCGCGTGTCGTCTGCCTATGGTGCAATACAGACTGCATGGCAAAGCAGCCTCATCACATACGACGGCCTCGCTATCGCCTGTCTGTGGTGCAATCCACTACCACGTCACCCTCCAATGTCAGTGCTGCCCGACACCAGTTTCCCTTCAGCAGGCGCACATAACCCCGCCGCAGTCTGGCAGCGCGTCTGTAAACAGCGCGCCAACGTGTGACGGTGGCCGTTGGTGGGCGGCGCCGGCATCGACAGGGCGCCGCCCCTGCCGGCCACTAGCCGCACATAACACAGGCATCGACAGGGCGCCGCCCCTGCCGGCCACTAGCCGCACATAACACAGCTCCGCACCTGCCGCCGCCGCCGCCGGCGCCACGGCTGTCAATAGAATCAGCAGCTGGCCGGCGCACGGCGGCGCCGCCCCGACCCGGCCACTAGCCGACCATACCGGGCCGGGCCGCAGCCGGCAGCCGCGGCAGCTCAGTCCGCGCAGCTCCCTCAGCCGACTGACGCCACCCGTCCGCACCTGTTCACTAGCCGGCTCTGAACAGTAGCTGCACATAACTCACGGCCGCACCGACACCGGCCGCCCCGACTGCCGGCCGGATAACGTGCCCGCCCCGCGGATCGAAACCGACACAGGTGGAGAATGTGATCAACCCGCTGCATAACTAGACGACAGACGTGCATATTGAAGATCTATACCGTTAAATTACAAGCGAAGGAAAATAAAGTCAATCAGAAAAATCGAGTCTTTGGACAAGTCAAACTTTTGGAACCCCTTGGCTCTACGACCCTCGGAGGATGTCGCTGCAAAAATTTAATCCTATAAAATGTCACAGCTTACCTCACAAGCTAGGACATTTGATTTACTACAGGATTGTAATGCTTTGCATGTTGGGCGGCCCGGATTCGTAAGTTCAGACTAGCGTCAGATGTGCCAAACCCCACCCAAGAAGTCAGCACGCCATTTACCTGTCACGGGTCGTGCCAGGCAATACATTATGGATGAGCAAAACGGGCGGCCAGCACGGCGACATTGAACGAAATCATTGAGAAGCCACATAATCACGGTCAATCAGTGTTGCAAAATAGCTTCATATGAAAAAGGTCGACACTAGAGCGCTGCCGAATGAAAATACAAGGGTGCCGACAGATTGTTGGTCGTCTGAGAATTTCGCAGTGCAGAAATATGATGTGTGGAAAGGTGCGAACAGTTCAGTGCTCTTAACTGGTAGAAGATTGGGAAGTGATTCGATTAATTTCCGTTTGACTCGCCAGTTGTTTTATCGTGCTAATTATAAAACAAATTATCATTAACTAATCCCTCAGAGTCAATCCGATTATACTCCGTGGACCGTGTGAACAATATAAATAAATATAAGATGCATACTGATGCAACAGCGAGTTGACCATTAATCAAAGAACGAAGGCAAGAGACAGATACGTTTAATTACTTAAGACCGCAGCCTGCCAATATTGAGAAGACTGTTGACGTCAAAACAATCTGCCATCTTTCGGCCGGCTCATCACTTTGCAGACTAGACCTACTATTGCATTTATTTTGGAGAATGTGGTGCCTGATTCACGACGAGGGAGTCGGACCTACACAACTGACACGAAATACACAAAATGTTTTTGGAGTCACTAATCCACAACGGAGCTCACTGTGCATCTTCCTTGCCGGTAATAGCCTTAACCACCAATAGACCTGATTAGTGATGACGTCATGGCTCCAACAGCTGACTGCTCTAATGTTGAAGAGATAGGAGCTTCATCAGGAGCAACGATTGTGGATTGTGACTGGTCAGTTTGCGTAAGAAATTCACTGGATTAGCTAAACCTTTATCGCAATTTTCATTTTTTTACGATAATGAATTGTAACTAGATCAACTAGATAACTAGCATTAACTTGTAGACTACTAAATTATATTCAACTCATACTCGTGTTTGTTTTGTATTTGTTTTATTTTCTTGCAACACGAGTGCCTGCGTTTTGACTTGCATTGTTTCATTTTGTTACTAGATAATTCGTGCATATACAACGGTCATTCTTGCGTAGATAGATTAGTGTTAGCATTGTAAGCGTTTCCCGTCCCTCAGACGAGTGTATGCACCACATACGTTACATTTATTTAGTAGTCCACCGAAGTTTTCCGCTTTTGCTTATAACTCCTAACATCAATGCAGACACAAAGGGAACGAAATGAAAATATGCATCTAGTTTTACCCCACCACATTGTTTTTTTATAGTCAGAACACAAAAGTATACCAGAATTGAGGCTCAGATTGAATCCCCTATTTCTAAAGCATAAGCGCAGTCAGCTATTGGAACGTAACGCCACACTAATCAGGTCTATACCCCCAAAAACAACTCATCATTTGGTCGATGGTATTAGCCGGCCCGCAGCCTTCAGTCAGTTCCAGCCTGTGGCTATTTCAAAGCTAACCCATGAACACCACGCGGTCCGATCCTTACCGATCGATCAGTGAGCAGGGCCTCCATGAACACCTCGCGGCCCGATCCTTACCGGTCGATCAGTGAACAGGGCCTCCATGAACACCTCGCGGCCCGATCCTTACCGGTCGATCAGTGAACAGGGCCTCCATGAACACCTCGCGGCCCGATCCTTACCGGTCGATCAGTGAACAGGGCCTCCATGAACACCACGCGGCCCGATCCTTACCTGTCGATCAGTGAACAGGGCCTCCATGAACACCACGCGGCCCGATCCTTACCGATCGATCTGTGAACAGGGCCTCCATGAACACCTCGCGGCCCGATCCTTACCGGTCGATCAGTGAACAGGGCCTCCATGAACACCACGCGGCCCGATCCTTACCGGTCGATCAGTGAACAGGGCCTCCATGAACACCACGCGGCCCGATCCTTACCGGTCGATCAGTGAACAGGGCCTCCATGAACACCACGCAGCCCGATCCTTACCGGTCGATCAGTGAACAGGGCCTCCATGAACACCTCGCGGCCCGATCCTTACCGGTCGATCTGTGAACAGGGCCTCCATGAACACCACGCGGCCCGATCCTTACCGGTCGATCTGTGAACAGGGCCTCCATGAACACCACGCGGCCCGATCCTTACCGGTCGATCAGTGAACAGGGCCTCCATGAACACCTCGCGGCCCGATCCTTACCGGTCGATCAGTGAACAGGGCCTCCATGAACACCACGCGGCCCGATCCTTACCGGTCGATCAGTGAACAGGGCCTCCATGAACACCTCGCGGCCCGATCCTTACCGGTCGATCTGTGAACAGGGCCTCCATGAACACCTCGCGGCCCGATCCTTACCGGTCGATCTGTGAACAGGGCCTCCATGAACACCACGCGGCCCGATCCTTACCGGTCGATCAGTGAACAGGGCCTCCATGAACACCACGCGGCCCGATCCTTACCGGTCGATCAGTGAACAGGGCCTCCATGAACACCACGCGGCCCTATCCTTACCGGTCGATCAGTGAACAGGGCCTCCATGAACACCACGCGGCCCGATCCTTACCGGTCGATCAGTGAACAGGGCCTCCATGAACACCTCGCGGCCCGATCCTTACCGGTCGATCAGTGAACAGGGCCTCCATGAACACCTCGCGGCCCGATCCTTACCGGTCGATCAGTGAACAGGGCCTCCATGAACACCTCGCGGCCCGATCCTTACCGGTCGATCAGTGAGCAGGGCCTCCATGAACACCTCTCCTAAGTCCGGTATCATGAAGCTGGCCACGCAGAACAGCGTCGCCTGAATCAGGTTCCCTATGAGGGCCGCGCCGAACTCGGCGAACGCAGCGACCACCAGCTGTCGCCGCAGCTCGAAGTCGTCCCGGTCGTCTTGCTTTCGCCCCCAGCGCAGCAGCTCCGCCAGGTACTTGGTGACGGACGCGTTGGCGTCCCTGTGATACAGAGAGAGGGGGGGGGGGGGGGGGGGTCAGCGGACGGAAGTGGAGGAGGGAGGGGAGGGGGGGGGGGGGGGGGGGGGGGGCAGCGGGTAGAGGTGGAGATACGGACTCCAGCCAAGTACTAATGCTGACAATACAGATGTCACCATTAGTGCTTACAGATGTTGGCTGCATCATGGTGCTTGATACAGGTTAGAGGATACACCCTCAATACAGACACCACATTCACTGGACGGTGCTGGTGCGGTACAGCGTGAAATGAATGGCAACACAGCACATCCTTGAGTAAGTGTGACAGCTGTCATAACAAATCATACAGAATGACGACAATTGACACTAGTGATCCAGCGCGATGGGTATCCTTACATATTACCACCGTGCCGGCAGTCTCCTCACCAGTGATATAGCGTCACGAATATACTCGATAGTGATTCAGTGTGACGGCTATGCTGCTTGTTATTGATATTTTACGACAGTCAGCGCAACTACTACGGTTATATAATGTAGGGAACGCGCACCCGCAAACCAGCTGATATAGTGACGGTCACCAGCTGATATAGTGACGACCAGATCACACCCAACTCGCCGGGAAATCCAACCCAGAACCCTGGCACAGTTAGAACTTGAAGCGAAATCCTACCTCTGCGACACCTTGTGACACGCGACGGCTACTCCCAGTTCCCACCATGATGCAGCGCAAATCTTATATCCTCTAACCTGTATCAAGCATGACGGTTATACTCACCGATGACGGTTGGAGTTTATGGGCACATCGAATGTAGGGGCGGACCCAGGGGGGAGGGGCGAGGGGCAACGGGGCTGGCAACCCCCCTCAATGCAAATTGGCGCCCCTGCGCTAAAAGCGCAGGGGCACTAGTTTTGCGCTGAAGGCGCAATCTGGGCGCCCCAGTCGCCCCCAATCCCATGCAGGGCGCCCCCTAAACCATGGAGGGCGCCCCAAACTCATGGAGGGTGCCTCTAAACCCATGGAGGGCGTCCCCAAACTCATGGAGGGCGCCCCAAAGCCCATGGAGGGCGCCCCCAAATTCATGGAGAGCGCCTCCAAACCCATGGAGGGCACCCCCAAACCCATGGAGGGCACCCCCAAACCCATAGAGAGCGCCCTCACACCCATGGAAGGCTCCCCCAAACCCATGGAGGGCGCCCCCCCAAAAAATCATAGCATTGTCAAAATGGTTTGGGTGTGTTACAATAATGAGTTATTTTGGCGCGACACTGCAATTTTTCCACGACAACCTTGCCGCACCTCATGACCATGGCCACTGGCGGATCAATGCCCCCTCCCACAGGGCATTAGGGACAAATACCCCCTCCCACTTAGGGGCAAATGTCCCCTCCCACAGGAACATGGGGGGGGGGGGGGATTTAATGCAAGTATGCCCCGCGCGTTCCTGCATTGGCTGTAAGAAGTGATAATTAGCCCGCGCCCCGCTGGGGAGAATCTGACTCCTCTCGGATTTTCTCAATAACTTGAACACTATGAAAGATATCGAAGTGAAACTTGCAGTACCTTATGCTGCATCAATTCTACGCCTTCTTATCAAATTTTAATTTAAAATACTTTGGAAAATAATGACGTTTTATTGAAGTCATGGCATGCCATTTTTGGTGGAAAAACGATATATGTTTGAAAAATCGTAGAACATCTAGTTTTGATGCAAATTACAAATACAAAATGTCAAAAGAAAGGAAATGACATTCCCTTCAAAATGGCTTTCTCGGATTTGCGTAACTGTTGTTTTTTAACCCCTAAAATACAAATAAGAACTGTAATTTTTTTCTCGGGAAAAAATCCACAAAATCATTTTTTTAAAGATATTGAAAAACGGAGGATATATATTGGAGCACAAAGTATGGATGATACCCACACCAAATTTCAAAGCAATATCTTTATTTTTGAATGACTTATGGCTCCCTAAGTTTAGGTAACTCATGACGTCATTTTTTTAAGTTACGTTTTTTGGCTTCTAGTGACCAGATACACATAAATGCCAGCGCTATATTTCTGGTACAAAACTGGTCTAGCAACAGGCCTTTTTATTTATATTAATCAATTTCAAATTTTTACCTTATGTTACCTGACCTTGACCTGGGGGTCATTATATGGGGTCAGGTTGTGAAAATGGCTGCTACTATCGAATTATATACTTGTAAACTAACCCATAGAACATGTGTAGCATGGCTTTCGTACACCTCTTACCAATATGTGTGTGATACCTTGTGTGACCTGACCTTGCCCTTTGCTTACAATTTCACTTTTGCTTATGCGGGATATGCAGTATACTCCTGAGAGCACATTGTGCGATAATAATCGTAATCTAATGCTTTGGATGGAGAGTATGGCCGAAAAACTCAAATGCCTCAATTTTTACCTTTGACCTGACCGTGACCTGGCAAGTGACCTTATGTTGAAAATTTAGCGTAAGCTTTAGATGCGTCCCATTGAGAGCTTTCGAATGTTGCCTTGCACGTCTCGCTGCGGTTATTGGTTCGGAAGATAACGAGGGGGCAGAATCTTCCCCCAGCGGGGCGTGTTCGGTTGAATACTCCAGCGGGGCGCGGGTTAGGTGATAATTTAAAACTCCTCTCCCTTGTTAACGACTTTTTCGCACTGAGAACCCAGCCACCCCTCCCCCAGGTCAACAACTTTTCGCTCTGACGACCCGACACTACCCCCCCCCCCTCGCTCAACGACTCATCACGCTGACGACCCGACGCCGGCGCCCTCCTCAGGTGCCAAACAAAATGCAAACCCCGGGCCTGCAGCAGCCTCCCCTCAATGTAAATCCTGGATCCGCCCCTGATCGAATGGTCATATGACGCCCATACGGTTATACTCCCCTGTGATCGGGCGTGCCTGCTACACTCCCCTGTGATCAGGCGTGCCTGCTACACTCCTCTGTGATCAGGCGTGCCTGCTACCCTCCCCTGTGATCGGGCGTGCCTGCTACACTCCCCTGTGATCGGGCGTGCCTGCTACACTCCCCTGTGATCAGGCGTGCCTGCTACACTCCCCTGTGATCAGGCGTGCCTGCTACACTCCCTGTGATCGGGCGTGCCTGCTACACTCCCCTGTGATCAGGCGTGCCTGCTACACTCCCCTGTGATCGGGCGTGCCTGCTACACTCCCCTGTGATCGGGCGTGCCTGCTACACTCCCCTGTGAGCGGGCGTGCCTGCTACACTCCCCTGTGAGCGGGCGTGCCTGCTACACTCCCCTGTGATCGGGCGTGCCTGCTACACTCCCCTGTGACCGGACGTGCCTGCTACACTCACCTGTGATCTAGGGTGACTGCCGAGACGGCCAGTCGGGTCACATCGCGAGTGTGCGGGTGCTGCAGGAACGGCAGTGTGACCCGCTGCACTAGTCGGGTGCACAGCCGGAACAGGTCGTCCACGGTCTCCGGGTGCTGCCGGAGTCCGTCCGGGCCAGAGAGCAGCGGCAGCGCGGCCGGCAGCAGCGCGTGCAGTGTGGCCAGGAGAGGAGGCACGCAGACCGGCTGAGACGCGTACTCGTCCACAATCACCTGCCGCAGCGGGGCACAGGGGTGGCGTTAGATGGGGATACAGTCAACAGTGTGGTCTGTATGGGACACATGGCCATACAATAGTCAAGGCTGGCGGCTGTCATGGGATAGGTGCAGTGATACGTATAAGGCACATGGACAGACAGTCCCAGACAAACATCATGCAACACCAGTGGCGGCTCGTCATATGAGGCAACTGAGGCCGGGCCTCACCTATTATTTAGGAAGAATGTGCTTTGAAATATTAATTGGTTGCCATAGAAAAAGATGTGTGATTCCCATTCTGCACATCGCAGTGCATTTTATTATGACATATCACCGAAATTATCTGGGTCTTCCATCCACCCACCAGCTACCGGTCCGTACCTACGTTTACCATACTACAGCAAACCACTACGAGCCGACTGAGGCCCGGCCGGCCTGCCGCTTCACAGCCCCCGCCCGTTCAGCCCAGCTACTGAGTCACCAGCGTGCGAACGCCTCTCAGCCGACGGTACCGCGCTGTGCCGACAAATGGTAGCCATCTGAGGCATGAGGCATGGGCCTCAAAGCGATTATTCGGCTCCTAGGAGTCGTAGCGACGGTAATCGAAGTGCATACACGAGGAAACATGCTGGTCTATCGATCTGGCCACATTTGTGTTTGAAAACTATCATCTATTATCCAAATTATTACATTTTACTATCGCACCGCAGTCCGCTAGCGTCGGCGGCGGTCAGACCGCGTGCGCGGCCGAGAAGAGCAGCAACTTTCGAATTCCCTGCAACCGTATGGCGATGTTTTTCATCGAACTGCGGTCTTCTTTAGATAAGGGAATATTCATCACTATAAGGATACAGCACATTCTTTAATATTACGTGACATATAATTGAATTTTGCCGTTATAGTTCGTTACGGGTATGTGATGCTCCATCAGATGTATCAGCTTTCTCGCTTTTTTCTTCTTTTTTTCCCCGGAGCGGCCTAAAGCCATTTGCCAGGGTGGGGGTTCTGGCAATTTAGGCCAGGGAGCAAATGTTACGTTTCCGGTTTATTCTGATCCGGTGCAAAGCTGAGGGTGAAGGGCCTACGTTACGTTAAGTTTCCGGCTGACGCCGCCGACAGTCCGGCCTCTAGAGGCTTGCACATGCGTGATACGGTCTGCTCAATTGCGGCTCAGATTCGAATGCTGCCGCGAGGCGTCAACCCAGGCACTAGGTGGCGTCAGGCTGTCGGTTTGCTTTGCATAAAGAACTGTGACTATATATAGTAGAGCTATGATTAAAAGCAGTCTTTGGTATCATATCCGAACTAAAGAGTTAAGATTTTGGCAATGTCGGATTTATGGGGCACCCCTCCCCCCCCCCCCCTATGGCCTATGACAAATTTATTTGCATAGGTATTTGATCTCCTCTCGTCTTGATCTATCTTTTACTGACACCATTTTTTTTTATTAGACAAAAATGTGCCATGGCCCGCCCCCGTTCCTACGCCTGTGACTTGTTTTAAGTGTGTTAACTAAACTGGCAGCTGCTCCTACCCGTTGCAACTTCTGAACTTGGGCTCAGGTACTTTGAGGACCACGAGCCGCCACTGTACGTGTACAACACACATAATATCTTTATTTACGGTTTTGATCATATGCTGCAAACCACACCTAGATTTTGCACAATCTTGTATTTTGTTATCATTGGAAAAGACATGGGATGAGACCAGCTTCGACTACCAGTTGATACTATCATTCTTGGTAAGAACAACTCTAGAACAAAGTATTATGCTGAGTCATGCATGAGGATGAGAGCTATGCAAACCACCTGTTAACATGTCTCGCTGTCAGGCCGCGCACATATCACAGTACAGCACTCCCTTCCGCGTGAACAAGTGCCGACCATTAGACTGAGAGTAATGTCTTTCGTCCGGACTAAATCCACAGTTACGACGGAATGTGTGGCTGACCCAGCCAGCCAGCCAGCCAGCCAGCCAGCCAGCCAGCCCGCCCGCCCGCCCGCCCGCCCGCCCGCCCGCCCGCCCGCCCCGCCCCGCCCCGCCCCGCCCAGCCCAGCCCAGCCAGCCAGCCAGCCAGACAGCCAGACAGACAGAGACAGACAGAGACAGACAGAGACAGACAGAGACAGACAGAGACAGACAGAGACAGACAGAGACAGACAGAGACAGACAGAGACAGACAGAGACAGACAGAGACAGACAGAGACAGACAGAGACAGACAGAGACAGACAGAGACAGACAGAGACAGACAGAGACAGACAGAGACAGACAGAGACAGACAGAGACAGACAGAGACAGACAGAGACAGACAGAGACAGACAGAGACAGACAGAGACAGACAGAGACAGACAGAGACAGACAGAGACAGACAGAGACAGACAGAGACAGACAGAGACAGACAGAGACAGACAGAGACAGACAGAGACAGACAGAGACAGACAGAGACAGACAGAGACAGACAGAGACAGACAGAGACAGACAGAGACAGACAGAGACAGACAGAGACAGACAGAGACAGACAGAGACAGACAGAGACAGACAGAGACAGACAGAGACAGACAGAGACAGACAGAGACAGACAGAGACAGACAGAGACAGACAGAGACAGACAGAGACAGACAGAGACAGACAGAGACAGACAGAGACAGACAGAGACAGACAGAGACAGACAGAGACAGACAGAGACAGACAGAGACAGACAGAGACAGACAGAGACAGACAGAGACAGACAGAGACAGACAGAGACAGACAGAGACAGACAGAGACAGACAGAGACAGACAGAGACAGACAGAGACAGACAGAGACAGACAGAGACAGACAGAGACAGACAGAGACAGACAGAGACAGACAGAGACAGACAGAGACAGACAGAGACAGACAGAGACAGACAGAGACAGACAGAGACAGACAGAGACAGACAGAGACAGACAGAGACAGACAGAGACAGACAGAGACAGACAGAGACAGACAGAGACAGACAGAGACAGACAGAGACAGACAGAGACAGACAGAGACAGACAGAGACAGACAGAGACAGACAGAGACAGACAGAGACAGACAGAGACAGACAGAGACAGACAGAGACAGACAGAGACAGACAGAGACAGACAGAGACAGACAGAGACAGACAGAGACAGACAGAGACAGACAGAGACAGACAGAGACAGACAGAGACAGACAGAGACAGACAGAGACAGACAGAGACAGACAGAGACAGACAGAGACAGACAGAGACAGACAGAGACAGACAGAGACAGACAGAGACAGACAGAGACAGACAGAGACAGACAGAGACAGACAGAGACAGACAGAGACAGACAGAGACAGACAGAGACAGACAGAGACAGACAGAGACAGACAGAGACAGACAGAGACAGACAGAGACAGACAGAGACAGACAGAGACAGACAGAGACAGACAGAGACAGACAGAGACAGACAGAGACAGACAGAGACAGACAGAGACAGACAGAGACAGACAGAGACAGACAGAGACAGACAGAGACAGACAGAGACAGACAGAGACAGACAGAGACAGACAGAGACAGACAGAGACAGACAGAGACAGACAGAGACAGACAGAGACAGACAGAGACAGACAGAGACAGACAGAGACAGACAGAGACAGACAGAGACAGACAGAGACAGACAGAGACAGACAGAGACAGACAGAGACAGACAGAGACAGACAGAGACAGACAGACAGACAGACAGACAGACAGACAGACAGACAGACAGACAGACAGACAGACAGACAGACAGACAGACAGACAGACAGACAGACAGACAGACAGACAGACAGACAGACAGACAGACAGACAGACAGACAGACAGACAGACAGACAGACAGACAGACAGACAGACAGACAGACAGACAGACAGACAGACAGACACAGACAGACAGACAGACAGACAGACAGACATACAGACAGACAGACAGACATACAGACAGACATACAGACAGACAGACAGGCACGCAGGCGGACAGACGGGCAGACAGACAGGCAGACAGACGGACAGACAGACAGACAGACAGACAGACAGACAGACAGACAGACAGACAGACAGGCAGACAGACGGGCAGACATACGGGCAGACAGACAGACAGACAGACAGGCAGACAGACAGACACAGACAGACACAGACAGACAGACGTTATGCGACCTGTCGGTGATCTGAGGGATGCCACACCTTCGAACTGTGTACCAGCATCACAATGAGTTACAATCTGACATCACCGATGCCCAGACAAAACGCCAGTCACGCCAGTCACTGACAAGGACTCCAGAAGCTAAGTCATGTGCGACGGAAGTCTCGACGGCCATGCAAGTCCGGACCGCCATTACAATACATTATCTTCAAAGCGCGTCACTGATCAGCATTCCTGCTGACCTCAGTGGACCCCGTCAAGGACGACAGGGGCCACAAATTACCCCCAGACAGGTGACACCGCACCGGCTGGGGGATCGTCCACGTGGAGCGGTCTGACGAACACGTGCTCGTCGTCTGGGTCGGCTCGGGGCAACGGCACGGTCTCAGAATCCAGATATGTGGCGCTTAGTCGCTGGGTCAGGTGAGGAGTCAACCTAACCGAGACGGCCACCTGATGATGATGATGATGATGATGATGAGGATGAGGATGAGGATGAGGATGAGGATGAGGATGAGGATGAGGAGGATGATGATGATGATGATAATAATGATGATAATGATGATGATGATGATGATGATGATGATGATGATGATGATGATGATGATGATGATGATGATGATGATGATGATGATGATGATGATGATGATGTTGATGTTGATGTTGATGAGGATGAGGATTGGGGTTCATGGGCGCACCAACCGCTGCGGTCATATGCCGGCCATAGGACACCTGCAGAGGGGTCAACTATCTTGCAAGGCCAGGGTGGCAGGTGTTCTAGGTCCCGGATGTGACGGAACCGCACGGAAACAGGGAGCAGCTGCCGGATCTGTCGCCTGGGTCCTGGCTCTATCTGTCTGTCAGGGATCAGGAAGGTGCCTGGGTCTGGACCTCGGCCGCTGACTCAGCCACCAGACCAGGCGCCGCGCGCCCTCCCCTGCCCCGACTGACCGAGGCGAGATAGATGAGGCAGCTGTGTTGAGTCGAGGCGTAGATCTCCACCATCTGGGAGGTCAAGGGCTGCAGCAGCGGCGCCGACTGCGCGCCGACGCAGCGCACGGCGAACCGCAGACAGCGGCAGCAGCGCTCCATGACGCGACCGTCCTGCTGGAACCGGCGCATCACGCCCGACAGCACCGGCCACGCCTGCTGCGGGGGGGGGGGGGTGTCAGGACTCTCTCTCTCTCTCTCTCTCTCTCTCTCTCTCTCTCTCTCTCT